>CM076975.1:51294953-51422453 GCA_039105355.1 Benthosema pterotum | reverse complement strand
GTGATGTCATCAGATGTATTTCACCATGTTAATCATTTTTTCAGAGCTCCATTTTTAGGAAATACAGACTTAGTGGGAACATTTATCATGTCCACATACACAACATCTCTAAGGCATATTATTGACATATTAAAATGATGAAAATGGGTGGAGTTCCCCTTTAAATGAAATTTTGTAGATCTACACAGATCTGACCCTGTTAATGTCACATTAAACGGAATGTTGTTTGTAGATCCACACAGATCAGTCCCTGTTGTTGTCACATTAAACGAAATGTTGTTTGTAGATCCACACAGATCAGTCCCTGTTGTTGTCACATTAAACGAAATGTTAATGTTAATGTTGACAAAAAACTTAAAATATGCACATCTATTTTCACATTCAAAAAGATGTACAAAAATAAGATACTGGAAAAATACAAAGAGATACCATGATATAGCATTGTCATTATTATTATTGTATATTGCTATTATATGTATATGCACATATACATATATATTCTGTATAAAATAAGTAGTATAACATTTGTTATAACTCAATTGTAATGTAGCACGTTCACATTAATAAATAATCACCTAATATGAACATCAACGATGGCAAATACAAACACCAGAACCCTAGTCTGTGTCCTATCAGCCCCAGATGGTGTCTGAGACATGTTGTCCACGTTTACATGTTCTGTGGTCAATAAACCACATAACATTTATTCATCCTATTCTACAACCACAACTAATTTTACTGTTTGCTTCTGCCTATACCCTTTCGGCACCAGTATGGACTGTACAATTATCTGTACAGTCCATACTGTAAATTTAGTCTTTACAGACTGGTCTTAGAGGTCTTTACAGACTGATCTTAGAGGTCTTTACAGACTGATCTTAGAGGTCTTTACAGACAGATCTTAGAGGTCTTTACAGATCAGATCTTAGAGGTCTTTACAGATCAGATCTTAGAGGTCTTTACAGATCAGATCTTAGAGGTCTTTACAGATCAGATCTTAGAGGTCTTTACAGATCAGATCTTAGAGGTCTTTACAGACTGGTCTTAGAGGTCTTTACAGACTGGTCTTAGAGGTCTTTACAGACTGATCTTAGAGGTCTTTACAGACTGGTCTTAGAGGTCTTTACAGACTGATCTTAGAGGTCTTTACAGACTGGTCTTAGAGGTCTTTACATATCAGATCTTAGAGGTCTTTACAGATCAGATCTTAGAGGTCTTTACAGACTGGTCTTAGAGGTCTTTACAGATCAGATCTTAGAGGTCTTTACAGATCAGATCTTAGAGGTCTTTACAGATCAGATCTTAGAGGTCTTTACAGACTGGTCTTAGAGGTCTTTACAGACTGATCTTAGAGGTCTTTACAGAGCAGATCTTAGAGGTCTTTACAGACTGGTCTTAGAGGTCTTTATGATCAGATCTTACCTTTCCTGCTCGGCAGTGATCAGCAGCAAACTTGGTAGCTTCCCTGACGCAGAGAACATCCATACCGTCCACCTGAAACACAACCGGGGGGGGTTATTTAGGACCACTACAACGCTTTTACTGAACGCTTTTTGGTGTTTTACCAAACAGCTATTGAAAAAGTAGCAGGCAAAAAAATCTTGATTATATGCTGGAATATGCAGGTTCTTATGTGCAATTACGCAGTGAAAATGCGAGAATTTGGAAAAGTTGTGGAAAATACGCAGAAAAATGCAAATTATTTTTTGGAAATTTTGGTCGGCATAATCAAGGACTTTTGCATTCAAAATCAAGAATTTTAGTTGGCACAATCAAGGATTTTTTCTGCAAATAAGGTGATTACCCTTAGTCCAGGGATGTAGTCTCCTCTCTTGTAGTAGTCAGTGCTGGCAGCAGACCTCTCTATAGCCGTACCCATGCCGTACTTGTTGTTCTCACAGATGAAGATCACTGGAAGCTTCCATAGAGACGCCATGTTGTAGCTCTCAAAGATCTGACCCTGTTAATGTCACATTAAATGGAATGTTAATGTAGATCTACAATGATCTGACCCTGTTAATGTCACATTAAATGGAATGTTAATGTAGATCTACAATGATCTGACCCTGTTAATGTCACATTAAATGGAATGTTAATGTAGATCTACAATGATCTGACCCTGTTAATGTCACATTAAATGGAATGTTAATGTAGATCTACAATGATCTGACCCTGTTAATGACACATTAAATGGAATGTTAATGTAGATCTACAAAGATCTGACCCTGTTAATGTCACAATAAATGGAATGTTGTAGATCTACAAAGATCTGACCCTGTTAATGTCACAATAAATGGAATGTTGTAGATCTACAAAGATCTGTCCCTGTTGATGTCACATTACATTAAATGATCTGACCCTGTTAATGTCACATTAAATGAAATGTTGTAGATCTACAAAGATCTGACCCTGTTAATGCCACATTAAATGGAATGTTGTAGATCTGCTGCAGTTACTACAAGGAGACACACGTGGCGCTGTTGGTACTAGCAGATGATATTATGAATTATGAATTTGAGTAGACAGTATTATTATACATTTATCCTTTATTATATTTAGATTTTATTTATACCATTTAGCACTGCCGTTAATAAATTTAATAAATTAGCCTGCATTTTGGTTGCATATTAATACAGCGCTGTTATTACATTCTAATTAGACATTGAAGATTGATGCATCCTCCCCTGTGTCAACTCTTAAGTAATAGAGACAGACATTTTAAAGAGGCCTACCTGGTACCTTGTCATCTGTGTCATTAATCATTATTATGCAACGCGTTATGTTACAGGTATACATCGTTTATTTGTTCAATTAAGTGATTTTAGTGGTGGGTCACTTGGGCCGCCAAAGTGCCAAACAAGGTGCCAAACTAACCATTGAAGTAATTTAGATTATATGTATGTTATATGTATATATATGTACGCTGCAGTCATTTTAAATAAATTGGCGTTAGCGGCATTTTGATTGAATCTTAACGGGTCATAACCAACCACAGAGATATTATTTCTACCTATTGGTATAAAGCGCATACTGCAGCGAGGGCGTGATCATGGTGTCACGGACGGACCACAGTGACAGACAGGACAGTAGTCCGAGAAGATGCAATTGGCGAGGACAATTGCAAAACAGCATCAAATGGGTCCCCTGGTTGTCGCGGGATGCGGGATTCAATGATGTGAGGCACTATTTAATATTTAATTCAACTGTAGGTTCCGGTATTCGTTCACTAGGTAGGTATTAGACCACAGTTGTTGTGCACGTGTGTGCGCACTTCCACTTCCACACACACACACACACACACACACACACACACACACACACACACACACACACACACACACACACACACACACACACACACACACACACACACACACACACACACACACACACACACACACACACACACACACACACACACACACACACACACACACACACACAGATTTTATAGACACTATCTATAGCCTACCATCTTCCACAAAGTTGGCTAGAATGTTAAAAACAATGTGATGAGCCCGGTGAGGCCTCTTTTATTACTTGCCTATAGCCTACTCCTATTCATTTACTTCAATGCCTAGTTCGGTTGGCACCTTGGCGGCCCAAGCGGCGCACCTCATGAACACTTAATTGAATAACGAATACACTATAAACATAGCGGGTTGCATAACAATGACACACATGACGATGATGGGGCATTTACCCTATATGTTGAATACAAAGTAGACTAACTTTAGCATGTTAATTACGGTAATTAGAAAGTTTACTATTCATTGTCTGTCTGTCTGTCCGTCTGTCTTTCTCTCTATTACTTTTTTTTCATTACTTAAGAGGTGACATTAATTAATGTAATAACAGCCCTGTGTTAATATGCAAATAAAAGCGGGCTAATGTATTTTAAATTACGGCAGGATAAATGTATAACAATATTGTCTGCTCCCAATATCATCTGCTAGTACAACAGCGCCGCGTGTGTCTCCTTGTAGTAACTGCAGCAGTAACAGAGCTGTCAATCAAGAGCTCCATGCCACGCCTCCACCCTCAGCGCAACATAAAATTCAGCATTCAGCAGTCAGGCAGCCCTGCTGCCTGACTTCATTCTTCATTCTGCGTTCGGCCGCACCAACGCAAATAAGGAATTGGGTCACAAAAAGTTTTAAGGAAACATTTCTAAGCAGTATTAAGAAAAAGAAACCCATTTCCCATTTTTAATTAACAACTTCCACATTTTGAGCAACAGTAATCAGTGCACAGAACCATATACTGAATACTGTTTGTCAAAAACGAAATGAGAGTTCAGTTGGCCGTAAAATACACGGCCCAGTCAGAAAAACAATAACAATGACTAATGTTCCATGCATTTAGTATTTAAAAAAAAAAAAAATGCCTTTATAGTACCCATTATCAGTGAATGACAATTAACCCTCTTCTATCTTTTTTCCCAGCATTATTATAGTAACAGAGGATTTGTGTAGCAGTCTGATGGTTTATTTCATTTATATTGTTCTGTAAAAGCGCTGTGTATAATGAACAGAATGTATGGTGGTACCTGATTGGCTGCTCCGTCGCCATAGAGACTGACACACAGCTGGTTATTCTCCAGGTATTTGCAGGCCAGAGCAATGCCTGCCCCTAGTGGAACCTGGAGGTAATGCAGGAGATTATTATTATATACTGCCCCTAGAGGAACCTGGAGGTAATGCAGGAGATTATTATTATATACTGCCCCTAGAGGAACCTGATTATATTTAGAATGCCTCTAGAGGAACCTGGAGGTAATGATTATATTTAGACTGCCTCTAGAGGAACCTGGAGGTAATGATTATATTTAGACTGCCTCTAGAGGAACCTGGAGGTAATGATTATATTTATACTGCCCCTAGAGGAACCTGGAGGTAATGCAGGTGATCCCCAATTAAGTTGGTTAACCAGATGTAACACTTAAGAGTGTAAAAAATGAAACCAATGGACCCGCAAGGGTCCATTTGGTTTCATTTTACAAAATATTCACGTCCTATATATAGCGCGCCACTCTGTGGCGCGCTATGAGACGTGAACACCTGCAATTTTTCATTAAAACTTAAAACAGTTTTTAATGCAGGCAGTTTCATCTTTACAATTATCTTGCCATTAAAGTGTAGGTAACCTGCAAAAAACTCTCAAAACTGTTGACACATGTCCCTCAAAAATAGCCTAAGTATCCTGATGATATATTTAAAATGCCTGATGGGGCCGTACACATCTCACATTTGAGGTTTATAAAAATAAAATTACTACATCCGCCACTTGGGAAATGTAGTTCTGAATCTGTTGATGTCGCGGGTGTGTGACGACAATAGGAGACAGCAGAGCGATGTCTTTTCTTCTTGTTGCAATGCTAACTCCGATGGACACGCCCTGCTCCTCGTCAGCATGGTACCGTCACAGCAACGCAGGTCTGCTTATTGAGTATAGACAGAATCAGCGTGGAGTCGAGACTATTTATAGCGCTCAGTTCTTGGAACAACTTTTCGGTCGTCTACAACTTTTGGAAAATGCCAAAGAGATGCGTAATCGGTGGGTGCAGCAATATAGGTGGGAAGGGAATTCCGATACACGTTTGGCCCAAAAACGAAAAGACAGCCAAAAATGGATGACACTTTCGCACGCATTCGACGTGCTGACTGGACCAAGGGGCTACTGGGGAAGTCCACTATACGTGGGGAACATTTTCTTCCATCAGATTACAACGGCTATGGTCAGTGGAAATCTGGCATGGCCTCAAAGCCACATTTGAAAAGGGATGCTGTGCCTATAACCTGGCATATTGAGCGTGGATGTTTTTCCTACGCAGGCAGCAGTGTGCGTAAAACTCGGAAACAAGGCTACTGCCCGGACATGAGATTGTGAAAGAGAAAAGCGAAGCTGCTGCTGATCCCCGCGAGTATCAGTGGGTAGACGCAGCGGTGGTCCGCTGGCTCGTTCGGTTATTTACGACAGTAGTTTTCAACCTTTTTGATACCAGGGCCCACTATTTATTCTGCATTTGAGCCACGGACCACCGTTTGAGGACATTTAGCCACAGACCCCAAAACTAAAGATTTCTTTTGCTTTTGTCCATCCATTCTAATGATAAATATTTTAACTCTTGAGGGTGTAAAAATGAAACCAAATGGACCCGCAAGGGTCCATTTGGTTTCATTTTTACGATCTCAAGAGTTACATTTGGTTGACCAACTTAGCTGGGGACCACCTGGAACTCTTTCAGGGACCACTGGTGGTCCCCGGACCACCGGTTGAAAACCCCTGATTTACGAGCATGTTTACCAAGATTACTCTCTATTTCACAAATACTCCTCCTGTTTTTAATGTTATCGTCATGGTTCTATCCCAGCATAAAGCACAGTTGCTGCTAACGTAATGTCCATAATCCATCCACCGAGTCCCCTCGCATTCCAGCGGCAGAATAAAACAACTAAACGGCTTGGTCGAGAACTCCAGTTTGTCCCCATTCAGGCAGCTCGAGCGCTCAGTTTCCGACTCCGCAATGTCGCAAGTCTTGTACTAGATGGCTCTGAGTCACTGGTCAGCTGGAGTGAAGGCACACCCCTCGCGACTGCAGTGTGTAGAACTATAGCCACATACGCTAGCTCTGTTTCAACATGGATATTGCAAAAACGGTCTGAGAGACTGTCTGAGTAAAAACAACGTGTGGTGGCCGCGCTATCCCTGGTCACGATCATTAACAGAGTTATGTTTGTACTCCGTTACGAGAGTGTTTAATATGGTAATTCCCACGGCCACTTTTCCATCCAAGTCCATGGGAACCCGATGAGATCTTCTCCTAATGACGCGCCATATCAACTCGTAACTTTCCGGCGTGATTGGGCAGTGCTTCGGGGGTTGGACCACCTTTCTTCTGATAGCCCCCAGAGCAAATACACACCAAGTATTGTTGTATTGGCAAATGTGTTTGTAATTATGACACAATTTGATTGGGAAAAGTAGTGCAAAACAGGTTACTTACACTTTAAGAGACATTGATTTTTGAAGGGAAATTACTTTTTTGCTGTTTGACAGGGAAGTCATTGTGAACCGGTGTTGAAACACAGACCGGTATCGACTTGTACCAATTTTTCTATTTTGGCCCACTCGGTGTTTGGGTGTGACACCCCTGGTATACATGTAGTTACAGTACCTCAGCTCCTACTATCCTCCATAGTAGTCTTGGGCAATACAGGTATTACCGTTTATCACGATATTGGAAATCAATACTGAGTAATATTGTTGGGTCTATAAAAAATATAGAATACCAACATTATACTGTATTCTTTTTTCCAACTATACAAACAATTTTCATGTTACACACATGCCTAAAATAGCCCTTATTTGTGCTAGGCTTTTTGGAAACAATGTATTTCCAACTCCAGTTTTTCCCCTATTTAGTCTGCTTGAACAGCAGAGTGCTCAGTTTCTGACCCCTCAATGTCGCAATTCTGAGAACTAGGTGACTGGTGGAACGTCTCTGACTGCACGCCATTGCCATCTAGTGGTCAATAACGTTAATATTGAATATCGAGCTAATTAACACCCAAGACTAAAAGTAAGTCACATTTTGCCTCACACTTACAACCAAAAACAGGATTTATACCAGTGAAACATTATAGCAGAACTAACCTGAGCTCCTACGATCATAGAAGTGTTTAGTATAGATTTACCTGTGCTCCTACTATCCCGTTGCCTCCATAGAAGTGTTTAGTATAGATTTACCTGAGCTCCTACGATCCCGTTGCCTCCATAGAAGTGTTTAGTATAGATTTACCTGAGCTCCTACTATCATAGAAGTGTTTAGTATAGATTTACCTGAGCTCCTACTATCCCGTTGCCTCCATAGAAGTGTTTAGTATAGATTTACCTGAGCTCCTACTATCATAGAAGTGTTTAGTATAGATTTACCTGAGCTCCTACTATCATAGAAGTGTTTAGTATAGATTTACCTGAGCTCCTACTATCATAGAAGTGTTTAGTATAGATTTACCTGAGCTCCTACTATCATAGAAGTGTTTAGTATAGATTTACCTGAGCTCCTACGATCATAGAAGTGTTTAGTATAGATTTACCTGTGCTCCTACTATCCCGTTGCCTCCATAGAAGTGTTTAGTATAGATTTACCTGAGCTCCTACGATCATAGAAGTGTTTAGTATAGATTTACCTGAGCTCCTACTATCATAGAAGTGTTTAGTATAGATTTACCTGAGCTCCTACTATCATAGAAGTGTTTAGTATAGATTTACCTGAGCCCTACTATCATAGAAGTGTTTAGAATAGATTTACCTGAGCTCCTACTATCATAGAAGTGTTTAGTATAGATTTACCTGAGCTCCTACTATCATAGAAGTGTTTAGTATAGATTTACCTGAGCTCCTACTATCATAGAAGTGTTTAGTATAGATTTACCTGAGCTCCTACTATCATAGAAGTGTTTAGTATAGATTACCTGTGCTCCTACGATCCCGTTGCCTCCATAGAAGTGTTTAGTATAGATTACCTGAGCTCCTACGATCCCGTTGCCTCCATAGAAGTGCTTCGTGTACATGTGCATGGATCCTCCTTTGCCTTTAGCGATTCCTCCTCTTCTACCTAGAAGAGAAGCAGGGACAGAGAACGCAGATGAGACAGAGAGACAGAGAGAATCCAGGGACCACCAGTGGTCCTTGAGACTGAGGTTCCAGGTGGTCCCTGGTAGAGACTGACACGGGAGTGGATTTTCACTCCTGTCCTGTCCCGCTCCTGCAGAAAAAATCCTGTCCTGTCCCACTCCCGAACAAGGACAGAAAAAAAAAATCCCGTCCTGTCCCACTCCCGTAGAATGGCTCCCGATCCTGTCCCACTCCCACTCGAAATTACTCCCACTCCTGTCCCGCTCCCGTTTTTTGTTGTTGTTGTTGTTTTTTACAATAAACACGTTTTCTGTTGTTATTGAGGGGCGCTATAGACTGTAGACCTCATGAACATCTATTCAGAACTAAAATATCTAAAAAGAAAGGGTTCCTTGTATCCTAAACATTATTAAAATAATAAAATGAAATGGCCTTTTATTTAATGTTTGTCTTTTCTAGACAAGGGGTTTTCAACCTTTTTGACACCAGGGCCCACTATTGTAAACGGTTAATCCATCAAAGACTTGGTTGGGAATGGAAAGGGGGACGCAATGCCATCGCATCGCATTATGTTGCAATATAGAACGCTATGTAAACCAGCTGTAAACCAGCTGTTAGCATCGTTAGCATGCTGGAGGAGGACAACAAATCCGTCAGACTATTATAGATCACGGCGTCACGGCAATACAAAATCATGCACAGCTGCTTGCAAGCAAACTGTCTTCATCTAAAACTTTATTTAAAAAAAAAACAGTCCATAAGTCCAGCGCTGTTTGACGACTGTGGCGCAGCTGCGCTCTGTGCTGTCAGCTGTCTGTCAGTCGTCTGGTCTGCCTCTGAAACGGCAGGCTGCACTGCATTCTGGGATATATAGTTCTTTTGACTATCCGACGCAAATCAAAACAGTGCTGGCTCACAGAAAGATGACTACAAATATGTGCTCTGCTCTTTATATTGGAAACTCCAGCCAGCTGAAAATGATCATAGATCTAAGTCACTCCCGCTCCTGCACGCTCCCGTGGACTTTCACTCACGTCCCGTCCCGATCACGGGATTTATAAAATTATTAATCCTGTCCCGCAGGATTCCTGCGGGAATCACGTGTCCCGACGGGAGTCCCGTCAAAATGTCATGCTCTAGTCCCTGGCCCCTGCAGGCTAAATGATGGACAGTTGGTTAACCAGGTGTAACTCTTTTGAGAGCGTAAACATGAAACCAAATGGACCCTTGCGGGTCCATTTGGTTTCATGTTTACACTCTCAAGAGTTAAAATATTCCTCATGTGAATTATTCCAAGTCTACACAACTAGAGAATGTAGAAGATTAATGGTCATTTTGATCTGTATGTTGGACTGTTTGGTTTCCCAAATCCAGCCTGGAATTGTGGACAAAAGCAAAATAAATCTTTAATTTTTGGGGTCTGTGGGGCTCTGTGGCAAAAATTCTGAATAAATAGTGGGCCCTGGTGTAAAAAAGGTTGAAAACCACTGGTAAATAAAGGGTGATTTGACAGAACACAAAAACAGTGTCCTGGACGTCTGGGAGTTGGACGTGCTTTACTTTGTAGCCTTCCTAGATTTACAATTTGATTTCAAATGGTTTATTCACGGAAAGTGTGAATGAAATATGATTATCAACTCATTTAACATGGTTCACACGGTCGTTTTCTGCCCTATGCTCAGGCCAGTGCATTCGGTAAAACCCTTATTTTGAAGTGCCAGATCTCCTAAAACAGGATGTGCGATGACGGGTCAAAAGTCAGGAAGTGACGTCTAGCCCTAGTTGATTTAGCCGTGTACCCACGACATTCCAGGGCAGATTCTCAGGAATGGGTGCGAATGGGACAAAAAAATAAATAAAATGACCGCGCCCATTCTGTCCCAAATGAAAGACAACAACGGGATGATCATCAGACGATGCGCTCGGACTAATAGATGGATTAAAGAATGAAATCTACAAACCGTTGTGTTTTGCCCTGCCGTGCGATTGACGAGGGAAGCCCTACGGTAGGCCTACCGCCATTATTATAGAAATAAAAGCTAATGCTTGCTAGGAATATGAAAGCCTGGGTGTGGAGGCTACTCACCGGTCAGTTCAGCCATGATCTCCCTGACCGTTCCTCCTCTGGTCAGTGTGTAGGCGTGTGCGCGGTACGCAGTGATCAGGTGATCTGACAGGTTGATCCCTGACTCGATGCCCACCGCACACGCTTCCTGTGGAGAGAGAGGAGAGGAGTCAGTGGTCAGGTGATCCCTGACTCGATGCCCACCGCACACGCTTCCTGTGGAGAGAGAGGAGAGGAGTCAGTGGTCAGGTGATCCCTGACTCGATGCCCACCGCACACGCTTCCTGTGGAGAGAGGAGTGGTCTTGTATGAACAAGAACTGTATGAACAACCTGTATGAACTTCAGTGAGGACTGTAAGCACTCCATTCTGTACAAGTTAATTGCATTGTATTTGGCAGAAAACAGCAGGTGTATAATAGTCAAAGATTTGTGCTGCGTTTTCACGATTTCCCCCGAAAATAGCGTTTTTTTTTTTTTTTTTTTTTTTTTTTTTTCCCAGAGCAAACGTTTTGTAGGATATAGGCCCAGATATTTGTTAGTGCTAAACCCCTTTTTAAAAATATAATGGCCAGTCTACAAGCTCACAACGTCTTACTAGATTGGTACGTTGAACTATTCCAAAAAAAGTTGTTCAAAATAGTAAAAAAGGTTTAGGGATAAGGGGTTTAGTACGAGACGAAAATGGAGCCCATAGTGTCAGGTAAGAATGGGTTCAAAACATCAGAAATCATCATATCTTTAAAACTTAAAGTCTTCCAAATTCGCGTATGCCATCGTCAACAAGACTTCTTCTAATCAACAAATGCACATTTCAATACATAAAGTTGATGTTTCATTTCCAATGTCAGTCACATGCTTTTTAGATGCAGACTTGTGCCTTGAGTCTTTGTTGTGTCTTCAGATCATGTGACTTACAGTATGTTGGACATGCACTGTGAGCTGTGTGTGGTCAGAGCATGGCTGAACAGCATAGTGTAGTCACTATGACCCTGAATGTCCTAAGAAGCTAGCCTAGGTTCTTGAGACATGGTGGTTTCCCTTTTCCTAGCACATTTACAGTAGAACTCTCACACTGGCTCAAGGCCTAGCTTACTGTAAAAAAAAGTGTTCTATTAAATAAGAAACGAAAAATGCAATGTGTTTTGCTGTTTACTTTAAGAAAAGGTAGTCCACAAATCCAATAAGGGAAAATAAATATTTCTGGGGGAATAAAAAAGAAAAAAAAAATGTATACTTGAAGGTTAAGAGAATGTAAAGAAAGAAAAGTGAGGTTTTGCACCCCTCCATCATCGTTGGGAAAAAAAAAAAAAAAAAATCGAAAATTGAAATTGAGGTTTCAGAGAGAAAAAAACCGTGAAGCCCTAGTGTCAACGGTGCGTTCGGACAACTCTCACGGAGCACACTGTGCTCTGTATTGGCTAGTATTACAAATTAAAGGTAGGGTAAGTGATTTGAAATTCATGGTGTAGTACCAGCCTGGTGCACTAGGGGCGCCTAACAGTAGCTACACTATGTGAACCTGCTGCTCTCTCCTGATTGGAGGAGAATTCACCCTCCACCTGGGGAACTTTTATTAGCTCCTCTGCTAACATGGGGGAGGGGGAAACTCCATATATGGTTTCCACACCTTATAATAGAGCATTTTAACAGAAAAAAAAATATTTTTTGGGTGATATCTGACAAAAGTGAAATCACTTCCCCTACCTTTACGTACTTGTACTCTATCTGAAAAATACTAATACTACTGTAGAAGTACCAATACTACCGTACCTGTCCATCATAAAGATGACAGAATCCCCTGATGATCTTCTGCTTGTAGAGCTGGTCAGCTTTCAGCTCCATTCTCCTCATGGTCTGCATCAGCTTGTAGTAATGAAGACCGTCCTCACGAGTCAGAGTGGCCTGGAGAGGGGGTCCGTCCTCGAATTTATGGAGGTCACATTTCTACAGACAGACAGACAGACAGACAGACAGACAGACAGACAGACAGACAGACAGACAGACAGACAGACAGACAGACAGGTCAGAGTGGCCTGGAGAGGGGGTCCCTCCTCGAACTTATGGAGGTCACATATCTACACGACAGACAGACAGACAGACAGACAGACAGACAGACAGACAGACAGACAGACGGTAACCACAAGGTTGCCGGTTCGATCCCGGACTCCCGCAAAGTGAGTTGTTGAAGTGTCCTTGAGCAAGACACTGAACCCCTAATTGCTCCTGATGTGGTGAATGTGATGCACAAGCTATGTAAAGCACCTTGGATAAAAGGCGCTATATTACTGTGTCCGATCCATCACATGTATTGCATAGAGAGTATGAACTAATGGCATCTGGTAGGAGATACAGAACTCCGAGGCATGTGTACAACAGGTTCAAATTATCATTTGTACATTTGTCAATCAAAATGCTTAATCAGTGGTTGGCAAATGACTACCGTAATTTCTGGACTATAAGCCGCACCTGAATATAAGCCGCACAAGCTAAATTTGGGGCAAAATACGGATTTTTCCTTGTATAAGCCGCACCCGACTATAAGCCGCACCAGACAAAATGAACATGACTTAAGACTTATTAGGTGGAGCTAATTTAGATGGTGAATATCATAACTCTTGAGAGCGTAAACATAAACCAAATGGACCCGCAAGGGTCCATTTGGTTTCATGTTTACGCTCTCAAGAGTTACATCTGGTTAACCAACGTTCCATCATTTAGTCTGGGGACCACCTGTTGAAAACCCCTGTTACCTGTAAAAATCCATAGATTGGCCGCACCGTTATATAAGCCGCAGGGTCAAAAGCATGTGAAAAAAGTAGCGGCTTATAGTCTGGAAATTATAGTAGATGCACTTTACCAACTTAAGCACTTTAAGGGGGCATGTGCAATATTGCTCTGTCTTTCTTTCTCTGTGTAATGTGGTTGTTTTTTGTACTTTGTTATGTTATGTGTATGCAGAACTGGTCTCTGTCTCCAAGATTAATTTCTCCTGAGGGAGACAAATAAACGTAAACTTGAACTATATAAATGTACCATTTACAGGGGTTGACACTAAGGTCTCCGAGGCACTTGCCCAACGGGCAAGTGCAAGTCAGGTTCTACTTGCCCTCAGGTCATGGTCACTTGCCCCCCAAAAATATATTGTAATTTTTGCATTAAGTTTACTTCCTACATGGGTGCTTTAAACCAGGGGTTTTCAACAGGTGGTCCGGGGGACCACCAGTGGTCCCTGAGAGGGTTCCAGGTGGTCCCCCAGTTAAGTTGCTTAACAACAAGATGTAACTCTTGAGAACGTAAAAATGAAACCACATTTGGTTTCATTTTCAGTTAAAATTCATCATCTTAATTAGCCCAGGTCTACACAACTAGAGAATGTAGAAGATTAATGGTCATTTTGATGTGTATGTTAATTTGCCTGTTTTGTTTCCCAAATCCAGCCTGGA
Source organism: Benthosema pterotum (assembly GCA_039105355.1). NCBI lineage: Eukaryota > Metazoa > Chordata > Actinopteri > Myctophiformes > Myctophidae > Benthosema > Benthosema pterotum. The sequence goes on along the minus strand of CM076975.1, from coordinate 51,408,303 downwards.
ATTGTGGATATCTAGAAAGCAGTGAAAGACACAGAGGCAGAGTGCAATGACTGCCTTCAAGACAAATTTATCTTGTGTTGTGTTATAGTGCACTAAGTTGCACACTTGCCCGATCGGGCAACCAGGTAGCAGTCTTCACTTGCCCCACCATTTTTATACTTGCCCTGGGCAAGCGGGCAAGTGTTAGTGTCAAGTCCTGCGTCTGTAGTGATGCTCTCTCTATTGTCCACTTCAGACCAACATGCTGAGCCAGCAGGTCACATGGCTTTGTTTACCAAACAGGCTTTTACAACATAGGGGTCCATGATAGATCGTATGTCGTCTTTCTGTCGTGTTACACATCTTTACCGAGACTCATCTCCAGTGTTGTAGTGGGACTTTTAGAAGTTGGGGGGGGACGCCTCTTAAAGGGGAATTCCACGCATTCATTTTTTTTTCTGAGAGCGCACAAATGTGAACCAAATGGACCCTAGCGGGTCCATTTGGTTCCATTCGTACGCTCTCAGAAAAAAGGAAACTCATTAACATGGTGAAACACATCTTGATGATGTCACCAACATGTATTTCACCATGCTAATGTTTTTTTTTTCACCTCCATTTCTAGGAAACACAGAATGGGGAAACTTTTTTTATCATGTCCACAAAACATATCTAAGGTGTATTAATGTAAAATATTGAAAATATGCACACTTGCATGTACACTGGCATTTGTAGTAAGTATAGCATATTGAGAACAATTGTATCCATGAAAGTAAATGACAAGACAAAAAACATGGGCCTACTTTTGTCCCAAAAATATCTTCGATGTGAGAAGTGGGGGGACTCTGTCCCCCTGCGTCCCCCCGACACTACACCCCTGCTCATCTCCTCAAGCTTCTCATAATGGACAGTAAATCACAGTGTCCTATTGTGTGTAGTGAGTGCAGGCCTACTATTGTTCTACTGTTGATGACAACATCAGCAGGTAACACTGGTTATTTGAGTGTGTGTGTGTGTGTGTGTGTGTGTGTGTGTGTGTGTGTGTGTGTGTGTGTGTGTGTGTGTGTGTGTGTGTGTGTGTGTGTGTGTGTGTGTGAGTCCATTAAGGGCAATACCTTAAAAGGGGAATTCCACCCATTTTCAACATTTTTGTCATTGATGTACCTTCGAGGTGCTGGGTGGACATGATAAAGAAAAGTTCCCCCCATTCTGTGTTCCCAAGAAATGGAGGTCTGAAGAAAACCACTAACATGGTGAAACATCTTGATGACATCATCAAGATCTATTTTCACCATGTTAATGGATTTCTTTAGACGCTTCCTCAGAAAAAAAAAATGGGTGGAATTGGGTGGAATTCCCCTTTAATAAAAAGGTACCATTTAACAAATTAAAACCTGATGCCGATTCTAGGATTCATCTCTGTCAGTTGGGAAAACCACATGTCAAACTGTTATTTTTAGTGTTCTAATTCTAATTCAGCAAGTTGCAGATATACAAGCACTAAACAAATCTGTTTCCAGCTTGTGGATGTGGTGGTTTTGATGGTGATTTTGTGGTTAGTAGGATCAAGGAAATAGTAGATCTACAAGACGTTATATTCTCTACCAACGGTTCTCCCCCAGAAAAGGAACACTAGGTTTTAAAAGTATCCCTGGCTAATAAGACAAATATGCCTTAAAATTATCCCTGGCTAATAAGACAAATATGCCTTAAAGGATCTCTGCCTAATAAGACAAATATGCCTTAAAACACTATACTTGCCTTCTATAACTAAAACATGCAGATAAAAACACCTTCAATACTTTATTTCTTCCATAAATAGAGAATCTTTCACTCAATAGGAGGTGCTCCTGTCGCAGGATGATGATGTCACAGAGCATGTTCATCCATATATTCTATAGAGCAAGATCACACATGGACATGTGACATCATCATCCTGCGCCAGGAGCAGTTCCTGTTGAGTGAAATATTCTCTATATATGAAAGAAATAAGATGCCATTGGTGTTTTTAATTTGTTTATTTTAGTTATATAGGGAAAGTATAATGTTTTAAGCGATGTTTATCTTATTAGACAGGGATCCTTTTAAGTGGTTGCAATGTATACATAAAAATGACAAGTGCCCTCGATATCATAGAAAGATTTGGCGGCGCGGCCCACTACAGTATGCCTGAGGACCCCCTGAGGCTGAGTGGTCCCTGACAGGACACCCCTGCTGTCAAAGACCCTTGCAGTAGACTGGACACAGCGCTTGACACTAACACTTGCCCGAGGCAAGTAAAAAAAAAAAAAAAAGGTTCGCTATAACACAACACAAGATGAAGGCAGTCATTGCACTCTGCCTCTGTGTCTTTCCCTGCTTTCTAGCTATCTCTACCTATCTCTCTCCCAGGTCCATTTGGTTCAAAACTATCATTTTGCCGGGGTCACAGACCCCTGAGTCTGTGACCACTGTGGGAACCGGCAGTGGCTCAGGGGTAGAGTCACCGGATGGTAACCACAAGGTTGCGGTTCGATCCTGGGCTCCCGCAGAGTTAGTTGTCGAAGTGTCCTTGAGCAAGACACTTAACCACCTAATTGCTCCAGATGTGCTAGTAGGTACCTTGCATGGTTTCCACTGCCATCAGTGTATGAATGTGTGTGTGAATGTGGTGAATGTGATGCACAAGCTATGTAAAGCGCCTTGGATAAAGGCGCTATATAAATGCACCATTTACCATTTAACCACTGATTTACAAGTTGAAAAATTACTGCAGCTGATTGTGACTTGAACAAAACAGCCTTCCTGCGAAAAGGAAAGGTTTAAAGCACCCAAGTAGAAAGTAAACTTAAATGCAAAATTTACGATATATTTTGGGGGGCAAGTGACCATGACCTGAGGGCAAGTAGAACCTGACTTGCACTTGCCTGATGGGCAAGTGCCTGGGAGAAGCCCTGAGACTAGTAATAACCTGGACTAGAAGCCGTGATTGGTTCCAGACTTACCTTTATGTCAAAGGTTGCCTCAGCAGTGAAGTCAGCGTAGCTACGAGCTGAGATGAACACAGCACTGACCTGGAGAGGAGGAGAGAGGAGGAGAGGGGAGGAGAATAGAGGAGAATAGAGGGCTGACCTGGAGAGGAGGAGAGGATTATTAACAACAATGAAAACATGTTAGTTGTAATTAACACACCCAGTGCCAGCCCTTTTTCATATTTTTTGAGGTAGCCAGTGCCAGCGATTTTCATCTAAAAGTCATATTTCATATTTCGGTCCATGTTTCCCGACGGACAAGTTAGTTGACGGACACACACTTTCGGTTCCGGGTTGGTCCGTCCCTTATTATGGTCCGTCAATGGAATATGCGGTCGCTGCACGCTGCTGTTATCATGGGGATCGTATCAAACCAACGACGGTAAGCGACGTAGAGTGACGTAGCTCTACCTAAGAGGCATCGGTCATTACTATATTTCATAATGATAACCGCTGACGTAGACCTATTTCAATGGAACGAAAACTGTTAATTAATGTTTACAACCATAAAGGGATATCCCACTTTCAAGAAAGCTATGATGCGTCTCAACATATTACTAATTATTTAAAGGGGTATTCCACTTCCAAAAAATTTTTTGGTCATTTTATGGTCTACTCAGTCTCATGTGAACACACCAGACAGTTTATAAGTTACTCCATTCAGTAATTAAATATTTGATGTTCATTTTAGCGCCTCCAGCTCCTTCCCATAGAAACCCATTATAACTTAAAACTCCATTTTAACCATGACAGATTATTCGAAAACAACCAATTTCTTTTCTGGTGACTGATATTGTCCTCCTAATACGTGAGAGGGCCGTGGAATTTCATTTACAGTTTTTATTTATTTTCTACCGATATTGCCAAAAGAAAAGTTCCATCGGAAATATTTTTCCTTCAGTGAAAAACGATCGCGTTCTGGCCAAAAAGTCCATTTTATCCGTGTGGTGGGGGCTCAGAGTGTTTCCACTAAGGTAAGTAGACTTTCTAATGACACAAGACGTGTTTATTTTGGTGAGTAGGTAAAACGTTCTTTATATATCCACTAGAGAAGAGAGGCTGGTCGGGTGCAGTAATGGCCGAATGCACGGAGACCAACAGAGCTCCAATGCAAGTCAGACTCAGAAGCAGTGGAGCTCTGGACCAGAGCTAGGCTCCAGTATAGGATGTCAACAGGAACTAAGCAGAAAGAGGCAGACTGACGCCTAATGGTCACTCTGAGCTGATAGAGACCCCCCTGAAGGTTGGGGCCCCTTTCAATTGAAAGTGGTGAAACATAGCTAAGGCCTCCTATGTTCCTACCCAATTAGAAATAAATGGTCCAAATATTTTTGTGACATTTTTTACAACGTGGAAAGAAAAGAAGCCCCGTAACCTTTGATTGGGTGGGCAAGATGCACTTTTGCAGGGCAGGCAGGGCAGGGGTGGGCTCTGCCCACCCCTGCCCCTCTCTAGATCCGGCCTGGATGTGTGTCAACAACAACTGCATCTAGATGCCTAATATACTATACATAGAGCAGCCTCTGTATCATTGAGTATATTTTGATACAGCCTATTGCCATATTGATTATTAATACAGGGCTTGACACTAACACTTGCCCGCTTGCCTGGGGCAAGTAAAAAAAAAAAAGGTCGGGCAAGTAAAGACTGCTACCTGGTTGCCCGATCGGGCAAGTGTGCTATTTAGTGTGCTATAACACAACACAAGATATATTTGTCTTGAAGGTGGATATTGCACTCCGACTCAGTGTCATTCCCTGCTTTCTAGCCATCTCTCCCAGGTCCATTTGGTTACAAACTATCATTTTGAGGCATCACAGACCTCTGAGTCCGGGACCACTGTGGGAACCACTGATTTACAAGTTGAATATTTACTGTAGCTGATTGTGACTTAAACAAAACAGCCTTTGACTGCGAAAAGAAATGCTTAAAAGCACCCAGGTAGAAAGTAAACTTAAATGCAAAATTAACAAATATATTTTTGGGGGCAAGTGACCATGACCTGAGGGCAAGTAGAATCTGACTTCCACTTGCCCGATGGGCAAGTGCCTCGGAGACCGTAATGTCAACCCCTGTAGTGGAACCCACCTCTATCTAGCAGGCTGTCGCTCTACTGACTGAAAGACCACCAGCTAATTATTGGTGTCATTTGACAGCTGATCGATCGATCACTCAATGTCAAATACAACAACACTGATGTTAATTAATCTGGTGCCAGTGACATCCATCATCATCTGATATTATATTGATTGAATGTATAAAACATATAGACCAGTGGTTTCCAACCTTTTTGACACCAGGGCCCCAATACTTATTCAGAATTTGAGCCACAGAGGAGGACCACCATTTGATGACATTTCAGCCCCACAGACCCCAAAACTAAAGATTTATTATGTTTTAGTCCACAATTCCAGGCTGGATTTGGGGAAACCAAACAGTCCAACATACAGATCAAAATGACCATTAATCTTCTACATTCTCTAGTTGTGTAGACTTGGGATAATTCATGTGATGAATATTTTGCGGGTCCATTTGGTTTCATTTTTACGCTCTCAAAGAGTTAGATCTGGTTAACCAACTTTCCATCATTTAGCCTGAGGACCACCTTGGAACCCTCTCTCTGAAGGACCACTGGTGGTCCCCGGACCACTGGTTGAAAAACACTGGCATTGACAGCTAGCAGCTCGAGGAAAATCTGATAAAAAGGATAAGGGGTCCGCAGTTTAAATTCATCATTCAGAACATTTAAAGAAGACGAGCAAAAACATGCACACACCACTGAACCACCACTGTACTGTACTTCGGGGGTTTTCAACCTTTTTGACACCAGGGACCACCATTTATTTAGCATTTGAGCCACGGACGACCACCATTTGATTACATTTTCAGCCCAAAGACCAAAAAACTAAAGAATCCTTTTGGTTTGTTCACAATTCCAGGCTAGATTTGGGAAACAAAACAATGTAAACTTCTTAATTAAATAGTGCAAATTTAGATGATGAATATTTTAACTCTTGAGAGTGTGAAAATGAATTTGGTTTCATTTTTACATTCTCAAGAGTTACATCTGGTTACCTAACCTCCCATCATTTACCCTGCAGGGGACCACCTGGAACCATCTCAAGGACCACTGGTGCAGGGGTCCCTGGACCACCTGTTGAAAAGCCCTGCTATACTGTAATGTACAGTACAGTACAGCTAACTTTAGCTCAACCACAGCCATAGAGTATACACGGTTACGACAACTCCGTTCACTTCATGGGGTCAGCCCAATGGAGGCTCTTCTACATAGACTTCCAATGAGAATGGAGAGGAGACAACAAACAGGGACAAGTGGACCCTATTTGGACCTGAAGTAAGCAGAAATGCATTGGTCTCTTTTGTAGTAATAGAAGCACAGCATAAATATTACAGAGACTACAATCGTTACTGTACAATACCTTTAAAACTGTTGACATGTTGCCATATCATGCCCTGATTGAAAACAATGCATTTCCAGCTCCAGTTTGTCCCTATTCACTCGGTTCACTACATGAACAGCAGCTCGACTCTTAGCTGCGGGGTTTTTTGACCCCTCAATGTCGCAGCTCTCTGCCGGCTAACCGCTGTGTAATGGGACAAGGTCAGCTCGGCTCCATGATAACAACATGATGTTTTCTGGGGTGAAAACAGCTTGTTATGCACAGACAACAGAGCGCAGCTCCAGTGAATGTTCCGTTCTGTAATGTTAAGGGATTAAACATGTTTTGTGACTTACATTTCTCTGAGCGCAGGCTCTCAGAACGTTAGACACGTTGGACAGCATCTTTCTGCTCTTCTCATCTGGTGTTGCCTCAATGCTCTCTGTCTGTCTGTCACTCTTTATGGCTGGGTTGCCACACTGCGTGCGACAAGCAAGCAACCAGTCCACGAAAAACAAGCGCAGAAAATCGGTTCTACAAATTCTACAATACGATCAGAGCTTGTGTAAATTAGTAAATCTTTTAAAGAGGATTTCCACCATTCCATGGTGAATCACAACTTCAAGTTGTGTTTTACCATGTTAATGATTTTTCTTTTAGGACTTTTTTTTCTGAGAGCCATAAAAATGTACGCTTTGTACGCTCTCAGGAAAAAAGAAAAGTTGAAATTGGGTGGAATTCCACTTTAAAAACGTTCATTGACAAAAAGTGGAATATTCTTTTAAACATTTTAACAACAACAACCACAACAATCTTTTACAGGGGTCGCCTCTGATACAAAACATGTCTAGATGTAGGGTCCTTACTAGTACAAGTAGTTTAATATAGTTGTCCTTGACAAATGGAGATTTGTGGGATTCACTGGTTTAATACCGTATTAGAGACAGGGCCAAATCAGCGACTGCACTCGAGAAACAAACCCCCAAAAAACGCAACCCGCAACTAGGCGGGTTAAAACATTTTTGCTACCATACTGTCGCTTATATTAAACAGACATGGCAACACCGTCCACCCTCCCAGAGGGCGGGACTGTTATCCCATAGGCCGCGGGGACGCACCCCGCTGTCATTGGCTGTTGGGTTAGTTGGTTGCTAGGCAGGCACAAATGTTGAAGTTATGTCAAGGCAAGTTTCAAACATTTACAAACATCTTAAATCATATATAGGAAAACTATAGAAATATATATATTTTTAAAAAATAAATAAATGGGATATACATAAAAAAAAAAGCTCATAATAATTATTGAGGATAGGCTGTTGCCTGGCAACCAACCACTCACCGCTGGGACATGGGATCTAGACATATCCTTCTTCTGTCCTTCATGAGGCAGAGATCAGAGGTTGAGCACAGCGACACCTGCTGGTATTATATTTGTACAGTATGAACACCTTGCAGAATTCCAGTGCATTTCAAGTTCATCTTACATTAAAATACTTTACATTCAAAGAAGTATTTAGGTACATGGGCCAGTGGTGATCTACTACATCAGGGCCCGGGTTTTCAACCTTTTTCATACCAGGGCCCACTATTTATTCAGCATTTGAGCCACAGACCACCATTTGATGACACCCCTCAGACGCAAAACTACAGAATTCTTTAGTTTTTGTCCACAATTCCAGGCAAAACGGTCAAATATACATAAAAAAAAACATTCTTCTATAGTTGTGTATACTTGGGCTTATTCACATGAGCATGATGCATGATGAATGAATATTTTAACTCTTGAGAGTGTGAAAATGGAACCAAATGGACCCGCAAGGGTCCATTTGGTTCCATTTTCACACTCTCAAGAGTTACATCTGGTTAACCAACTTTCCATCATTTATCCTGGGGACCACCTGGAACCTTCTCAAGGACCACTGGTTGTCCCCGGACCACCTGTTGAAAACCCCTGCACTACATCATGGGTGTCAAACTCTGTGTAATTTCATTTGGCCCTTGAGACATTATCAAATTAAAGGGGCAGACCACCCATTTTCAACATTTTAATATGTCATTAATTTACCTTAGAGATGTTGTGTGGACATGATAAAAAAAAAAAAGTTCCCCCAATTCTGTATTTCGTAAAAGTGGAGGTCTAAAAAATCATTGACATGGTGAAATACATCTGATGACATCACCAAGATGTATTTCACCATGTTAATGATTTTTCTTTCAGACCCATTTTTCCTGAGAGGGTACAAATGGAACCAAATGGACCCAATACATTTGTACATGATACATTACATTTGTACATGATACATGACATTTTGTATGATGTTGTAGCCTACTCTGACTCTCGTCAACCCTAAGCTATTCCAGCCTGCTATCAACATGGGCAGGGGTGAGGTGGGTTGTGGGAGCACAGTATAACATAAGACCAAAGTATTAGACTTTAGTCCAGTTTGTTGTGGCTGGCTCATGGCTGCTACACTAATATACATCTTTAAAATGTAGGATGTTTTGTGTAATATCGCATGTTAGCATGTTCTCCACACCTGAATCTTCATCCGGACTGAATCAGACCTGTGCAACGGCATACAGATTGGGATCAGATTCTTTTAAAGGTAATAAATAGATAGCTTCAGTATATTTTTGCATTTCCCCCCTCTGTGGCTCAAATACTAAATAAATAAAAGGCCCTGGTATCAACATGCTTGGTCTTACTTTTATCTTGAAAGTTAAATTAATATTACACAGACTTTAGTTCAGCCTTTAGTCTTGGCTCCTCCACAATATTTTATGTATCTCATTTGGCCCCTTGGGAAAAATAATTGCCCACCCCTGGCTTAAGCAATATTTTTAAAATTTGGATTCCATTCCATTTGCCTTGTGTTGACTTAGTACTGAACTAGAGAAACAGTCCGGCTAGAGAGCTTTAACTCTTAGTAATCAGTCTTGAAAATCATTAATTCAAAGCAAATGATTAGGCCACTCAATCTTTACAAAAAGCTTTATTCACATCTTCAAATTGAATGGGTTGACACTGTTCAGAGTTTCACACAATTCAACATCTTACAAAATGTACTTTAATAAATGCTCATGCTGTAAAATAACCAGATATAATCCATTGTGAAGTAATCATAAAACATAATTTTGTAATTCATGAGAATTATATATTACAGATGAGATCCATAGTATTTTGTGTAAAGTGAAACATATATAATTTTGGAATTTATAAGAATTAAAGACATGCAAAACAGATAAAAGACAGATTTAAGATTCAAGAGTTCGCATATATGACACTTATATAAATCTTTCCATATGGGGTGTGTGTGTGTGTGTGTGTGTGTGTGTGTGTGTGTGTGTGTGCGTGCGTGTGTGTGTGTGTGTGTGTGTGTGTGTGTGTGTGTGTGTGTGTGTGTGTGTGTGTGTGTGTGTGTGTGTGTGTGTGCGTGTGTGTGTGTGTGCATGCTTGGTTGCACTCACGGAAGTGGGTGTGTGTGCGTGTGTGCGCATGCTTGTATGTGGCTGGGTGTGTCGGTGTGCCAGAGTGCACTTTACAACAGTCAGCTCCACCTCTTGCTGACTCATAGTGAGACGATAAGATTCACATTCAGATCAAACACAACGACGTCCAGTGAGGAAGGACAGACTGTCTGTCCAAAAAGCTACAGGAGTTAATAGTGACCCAGACCACTGGAACCTGCTGCTGACTCTGTCTGTCAACTGAATGGACTTTAACAAGAAACAGGAGTCAAAGTGAAAGTAAACTTCAGGAACATTCTGGAAGAGGGAGTGTTACCACCACTGACTGGCAGAGTTCCACTGTTGACTGTGTGAGTGTCGAGTGTTTGTTAAAATGGCTTCCAAGTCGTCTCTCCCAGAAGAGGACTTTTCCTGTCCTGTGTGTTGTGACATCTTTAAAGATCCTGTTCTCCTGTCCTGTAGCCACAGCTTCTGTAAAGACTGTCTGCAGGACTGGTGGAGAGAGAAGAAAATAAGGGAATGTCCAGTTTGTAAGAAGAGACATTCAATGGATCCGCCCGAGAATCTGGCTCTGAAGAACCTGTGTGAGGCCTTCACACAGCAGAGATTACAAGAGAGACAGAGAACGTCAGCAGATTCTGAGGTTGAGGATCTCTGCAGTCTGCATGCTGAGAAACTCAAACTGTTCTGTCTGGAATGTCAACAGCCAGTGTGTGTTGTGTGTCGAGATTCTAAAAAACACAACGGCCACCGTTTCAGACCCGTCGATGAAGCTGCTCTGGATCACAAGGAGGAGGTCCAGAAATTACTGAAACCTTTACAGGAGAAGCTAGAGGTCTTCAATAAAATGAAAATCAACTATGACCAAACAGCAGAACACATTACATTCCAGACCCGACACACAGAGACAAAGATGAAGGAACAGTTTAAGAAGCTTCATCAGTTTCTACATGATGAAGAGGAGGCCAGGATCACCAAACTGAGGGAGGAAGAGCAGCAGAAGAGTCAGATGATGAAGGAGAAGATCGAGGCTCTGAACAGAGACATATCAACCGTTTCAAACACAATCAGAGCCATAGAGGAGGAGCTGAGAGCTGAACACATCTCATTCCTGCAGAACTACAAGACCACCATGGAAAGAGTCCAGCTCACACTGCAGGACCCACAGCCGGTCTCAGGAGCACTGATAGACGTGGCCAAACACCTGGGCAACCTGAGCTTCAGAGTCTGGGACAAGATGAAGGACATTGTCTCCTACACTCCTGTCATTCTGGACCCCAACACTGCACATCCATTATACACCCTGTCTGATGATCTGACCAGTGTGACATGTGGAGAGAGACAGAAGCTCCCTGACAACACAGAGAGGTTTGACCACTATAAATTAGTCCTTGGTTCTGAGGGCTTTAACTCAGGGACTCACAGCTGGGATGTTGAGGTTGGAGACAATACAGACTGGGAAGTAGGTGTGTTAGCAGAGTCCTATCAGAGGAAGGGAGACACAGGGGGTCCATGCTGGAGAATATGGTTATATGAAGGTGAATACACAGCAGACTCCTCAGAGTCAGACACTGATCTCTCAGTGAATCAGAAACCTCAGAGGATCAGAGTCCAGCTGGACTGGAATAAAGGAAAGCTGTCATTCTGTGATCCTGATACTAACACACACATACACACCTTCACACACAGGTTCACTGAAACACTCTTTCCATACATTTACGTTGGTGATGGTGGTACTCTGAAGATCTTACCTAGATCAGTCTAACTCTGGACAATGAGAGACAATGAGATGATAAATTATAGATTAATAGAATCTTGATCAAAAACTCTTTCCATTTTCTACACATTAATCAGTAGTGGTTATAATGTTAACGTCAATAACCTGATATTTATGGTAATTAGTTAAAGGTGGGGGTCGGCACAATTTTCATTTTTTCCATTTTTTTCAGGTGTTTGTGAGGTCACAAAAACAACCCCCCCCCCCCCCCCCCACACACACACACACACACAGGTTGTTTTTGTGTGGAATTATGTAGGAAATGCTGCATGTGAAAAGACCCCAACAATAGGAGAAATATATTTGTACAGCTGTAGCAGTGATTAACAACCAAACAACCTTCTACCTACAGGACATGTATACAGTATTGATTTCTCCAAACAAGAATGGATTGATTGATTGATTTGAAAGGCAATTTGAAAACAAAACCATATATCCAATGACATTGCAAAACAAGTACATATTCAAAAAGAGTGAGAAGAAGCACCGCTTAAAAAAAGTGTGATCCGTTCAACAAAATGTTCGGAGTTCATGCTGTGTGTGTGTGTGTGTGTGTGTGTGTGTGTGTGTGTGTGTGTGTGTGTGTGTGTGTGTGTGTGTGTGTGTGTGTGTGTGTGTTAAAGTTTATGGCTCTTAAAGCATGTATTGGCTCTTAAAGGAGAATTCCACACCAAAACACATTGGACATCAATCTACCTTGATTCCTGTGACATGATTCATAATGTCCTTGATTTTTGTCACAGATGTTCTATTTTCTACATTTCACCCTGAGGTCAGTTGCAGCAGCTGTAGAAGTTGCGCCAGTGCAGTTACTCCAAACTTATTTTTTATTTTTTCACAATCAAACCACACACTACAAGATAAATGGACCAGTATATGATTTTTAAAAACTCAGCCAGCACCCGTGTCACAAGAGTTTAGACCGGAGTGATTGGAGAGGCAAAAGGGAGGGGAGGAGGAGGAATAGATTTACCCCTGGGATTACAAGTAAACACCGCCCCAGAGTGACATAAAATTCATCAGTGTAGTATTAAAATGTGATGTGTGAAAAACAAAATAAGTTTGGAGTTACACAAGTAGCTGCATTAGGAAAGACAACCTGCAGCCATGTTAACTGCACTGCTGCAGCTGCAACAGCTGCTGCAACTGACCTCATGGTGAAATGTAGAAAATAGAACATCTGTGACAAAAATCAAGGTAGATTGATGGCCAATGTGTTTTGGTGTGGAATTCTCCTTTAAAGCAATGTGACTTTGAGTTTAATCTTTTCCTAAATGTTTTGTATTGAGAATACAATGTAATTAGTTCAGTGAGTAGTGTACCACTGTTTTTGCAATGTTTAAGTGGAATGAAAGTATGCTTGCTATAGGCTACATGTTTATTTTGCAAACTGGTGATGGATATCAGAAGACTGTTTCCGATTAATGATTCTACACTACATGATACACATGACGTCTTTTATTTTTTCTGTAGTTTATGGCTCTTAAAGCAACATGACTTGTTTAATCTTTTGCTAAATGTTTGTAAATTCCAATGCAATGCACTTAGTTCATTGAGTAGTGTATATGCTCTTTTTCTAATCTTAAAGTATGCCTACATCATGTTTATTTTGCAAAGTGGTGATGCATAACAGATGATTGTTTCCGATTTATGATTCTACACTACGTGATGTAAATGACGTCTTTTGTTTTTCTCTGTACTACAGTTTTACTAAATTGATTAATCAGTAAAGAATCTAAACCAAGTCAGTGCCTGAGGAGCTTCATTCTGTTATCTGTCTGCCGATCCATAGATACAGTTTACCTGATTATTGGGGCGGCTGTGGCTCAGGAGGTAGAGCAGGTCGTCCAATGACCCGTGGGTCGGCGGTTCGAATCCCGGCTCCTCCTGTCTATGTGTCGAAGTGTCCTTGGGCAAGACACTGAACCCCAAATTGCCTCCAATGAGTTGGTCAGTGTGAGCTGGCCACCATTGGTGTGTGAATGTGTGAAGTTTAGGACGCTGAGCGTCGACTGTTCGCCGCTCTACTTCCCAATGTATGAATGAATGGACCATTGTAAAGCGCTTTGAGCACTTGGAAAAGTGCTGTAAAAATGCAATCCATTAAAAATGCAATCCATTATTGTAAGGACAGAACATCAATGTAAATATAATCCATAGATTCAGTTTACCTGATGTATTGTAAGGACAGAACATCAATGTAAATATAATCCATAGATACAGTTTACCTGATGTATTGTAAGGACAGAACATCAATGTAAATATAATCCATAGATACAGTTTACCTGATGTATTGTAAGGACAGAACATCAATGTAAATATAATCCATAGATACAGTTTACCTGATGTATTGTAAGGACAGAACATCAATGTAAATATAATCCATAGATACAGTTTACCTGATGTATTGTAAGGACAGAACATCAATGTAAATATAATCCATAGATACAGTTTACCTGATGTATTGTAAGGACAGAACATCAATGTAGCCTAAATATAAAGTCACAGTGTAAACTAGGGCTGCAATGATTAATCGAATCAATTATTCTATTAGTTGTCAACTATTTTAGTAATCGATTAATCAAGTTTGTTAAGTAATCATTGAAGGTTTTACCTCTTTCCCACATAACCATAGTTTTGCCACCGTTGTAAGTGTAACAAATTTCACACATTTTACTGTCATTAATTAATATACCTTAGAGATGTTGTGTGGACATGATAAAAAAAAACATCAACCAAATGGACCTGCTAGGGTCATTTGGTTCCATTCACTCTCAGAAAAAAAAAAGAAAATGGGTGGAGTTCCCCTTTAAAGTGATAGAGCTAAATAAGAGTCATAATCCGATTTAATCAATGAATCAGTTAAAAATAATCGTCACATTATCAGATTATCACCTGGTTGGACATAGAGATTTTTACATTTTACTTTGTGGAATTTATTTGCAAACAGAAGTACAAAGGATTTGGGATTTGTAATTAGGGATTTACCAATGGTGTTTTTTTTTTTTTTTTTTTTTTCAGTTTCAAAACAATCTGATATAATGATGTTTTAAATTTCCTGATACACTCCCGATATTTCAAATTTTACAACCAAAATATTTTATTTTATTTATTTTTACACAGGTCTATGCATCAAATTGTGATGTAAGATTATTATTATTGTTATTATTTAAATAAGGGGAAAAGGAGGGGTTGATGCTTCTTTCATGCTTGAGGAGTCCAAAACTCTTCTTTCCACCTGAGAGGAGGGAGTTTATTCCCTGGTTGGGAACACACACACACACACACACACACACACACACACACACACACACACACACACACACACACACACACACACACACACACACACACACACACACACACACACACACACACACCCACACCCCTAGACTTCTGAACACAAAGAAAGGTGGAACTGTTTTTATTTGCATCGTTCATCAATAAATTATATACACCCATTTTACTGAAAGACATTGGATTCCCTTCGTGCCTTGGATTCCCTTTTTGCTTTACAAGTCTGGATTTTACACCTTTATAATTAGGTAAACACTACTATACTCAGGGGTACACATAACTATTTTGGTCAGTACTCAGAGGAGCACCTGGGGATGTTACTTGGTGCTCCCAAAATGCAGCAACCCGCATCTCCGGGTCCTGGGCCCAGGACCCGGAGATTGCTGTTGGTAAAGAGCAGACAGCCTCTGTTCTGCTGCTGTTAAAGGGTTAATGTGAGACCTATGTTATGTTGTAAACACTATGAACAGTTACAGTTCACTGTTAAAGGGTTAATGTGAGACCTATGCTGTTGTAAACACTTTGAACAGTCACAGTTCACTGTTAAAGGGTTAATGTGAGACCTATGCTGTTGTAAACACTTTGAACAGTTACAGTTCACTGTTAAAGGGTTAATGTGAGACCTATGCTGTTGTAAACACTATGAACAGTTACAGTTCACTGTTAAAGGGTTAATGTGAGTCCTATGCTGTTGTAAACACTTTGAACAGTCACAGTTCACTGTTAAAGGGTTAATGTGAGTCCTATGCTGTTGTAAACACTATGAACAGTCACAGTTCACTGTTAAAGGGTTAATGTGAGACCTATGCTGTTGTAAACACTTTGAACAGTCACAGTTCACTGTTAAAGGGTTAATGTGAGACCTATGCTGTTGTAAACACTTTGAACAGTTACAGTTCACTGTTAAAGGGTTAATGTGAGACCTATGCTGTTGTAAACACTTTGAACAGTCACAGTTCACTCTGACACCATTACAACACACACCTTTTACTTCTGTTAGATTTATTGTCTGTACTAAATATAATACATATAAAAGCCTGGACTTTCTCAGTCAAATATCAAATTTCAATATCATATATTCAATGTGTAGAGGTATCTTGTGTACAGTATTAGAATTAGGATGGAGTTGTGTGTGTGCCTGCAGTGTGTGCGTGGGCGCAAGCATGTGCATGTGTACACACCTTTATGGGTGTGTTCACGTTAAAACCGGTCTGTCAAAGTCAGCTCCACCTCTAATCCGACTCAGAGCGAGACGATTAGATTGACATTCAGATCAAACACAACGACGTCCAGTGAGGAAGGACAGACTGTCTGTCCAAAAAGCTACAGGAGTTAATAGTGACCCAGACCACTGGAACCTGCTGCTGACTCTGTCTGTCAACTGAATGGACTTTAACAAGAAACAGGAGTCAAAGTGAAAGTAAACTTCAGGGAACATTCTGGAAGAGGGAGTGTTACCACCACTGACTGGCAGAGTTCCACTGTTGACTGTGTGAGTGTCGAGTGTTTGTTAAAATGGCTTCCAAGTCGTCTCTCCCGGAAGAGGACTTTTCCTGTCCTGTGTGTTGTGACATCTTTAAAGATCCTGTTCTCCTGTCCTGTAGCCACAGCTTCTGTAAAGACTGTCTGCAGGACTGGTGGAGAGAGAAGACAATAAAGCAATGTCCAGTTTGTAAGGAAATATCTTTGACGGAACATCCACCCCGTAACCTGGTTCTGAAGAACCTGTGTGAGGCCTTCAAACAGGAGAGACTACACAAGAGACCAAGAATGTCAGCAGAGTCTGAGGTTGAGTATCTCTGCAGTCTGCATGCTGAGAAACTCAAACTGTTCTGTCTGGAATGTCAACAGCCAGTGTGTGTTGTGTGTCGGGATTCTAAAAAACACAACGGCCACCGTTTCAATCCCGTTGATGAAGCTGCTCTGGATCACAAGAAGGAGGTTCAGAAATTACTGAAGCCTTTACAGGAGAAGGTAGAGGTCTTCAATAAATTGAGAACAAACTACGATCAGACAGCAGAACACATTACGTTCCAGACCCGACACACAGAGACGCAGATGAAGGAACAGTTTAAGAAGCTTCATCAGTTTCTACATGATGAAGAGGAGGCCAGGATCACCAAACTGAGGGAGGAAGAGCAGCAGAAGAGTCAGATGATGAAGGAGAAGATCGAGGCTCTGAACAGAGACATATCAACCGTTTCAAACACAATCAGAGCCATAGAGGAGGAGCTGAGAGCTGAACACATCTCATTCCTGCAGAACTACAAGACCACCATGGAAAGAGTCCAGCTCACATTGCAGGACCCACAGCCGGTCTCAGGAGCACTGATAGACGTACTGGGCAACCTGAGCTTCAGAGTCTGGGACAAGATGAAGGACATTGTCTCCTACACTCCTGTCATTCTGGACCCCAACACTGCACATCCAGTATTCACCCTGTCTGATGATCTGACCAGCGTAACGTGGAGAGAAGAACAGAAGCTTCCTGACAACACAGAGAGGTTTGACCGGCTTGGCTATATCCTTGGTTCTGAGGGCTTTAACTCAGGGACTCACAGCTGGGATGTTGAGGTTGGAGACAATACAGACTGGTTAGTAGGTGTGTTAGCAGAGTCCTTTCAGAGGAAGGGAGACACAGGGGGTCCATACTGGAGCATAGGGTTAAATGAAGGTAAATTAATGACAGATAGTCCAGTAGTAATAGGGTTACACCCGGAACAAATTAGTAACAAGCTGAATTTTTCAGGATATGTTCAGAATACCTTTAGGAATGACATACTAAAAGTCCCCGTGAATCCTCCTTGTGCTCTCTGAGATATTCAAGATGGCGTCCAACTTGCCTATTAGATATAATGGCCCTAATCGGGGGTGAAAAAAGCAAAATTTTAAACTGAGAGATATTTCTACGAAAATTCACAGGTTGATCAATTATATAAATACAAGCATTTTTTGTATTGGAACTTTCCATGAAATCCAATATGGCTGCCCAATATGGCGACCACAATATTAGTGTATTGGCTATTAGATATAATGGGGGGTGAATAGGGCAAAAAATTAAACTGAGAGATATTTCTACAAAAATTCACAGGTTGATCAAGTATATAAATACAAACATTTTTTGTATTGGAACTTTCCATGAAATCCAATATGGCCGTCCAATATGGCGACCAGAATATTAGTGTACCTGTATTAGTATTAGTGCTAATATTAAGAATATTGGGCAGCCATATTGGATTTCATGGAAAGTTCCAATACAAAAAATGCTTGTATTTATATAATTGATCAACCTGTGAATTTTCGTAGAAATATCTCTCAGTTTAAAATTTTGCTTTTTTCACCCCCGATTAGGGCCATTATATCTAATAGGCAAGTTGTACGCCATCTTGAATATCTCAGAGAGCACAAGGAGGATTCACAGGGACTTTTAGTATGTCATTCCTAAAGGTATTCTGAACATATCCTGAAATTTTCAGCTTGTTACTAATTTGTTCCGGGTTTGACTACATTTTGAGCTAATGCTCTTGGTAACTACAGAGCACTCTCCTCAGTGTCATTCACTGTTCTCTCAGTGAAACAGAAACCTCAGAGGATCAGAGTCCAGCTGGGCTGGAATGAAGGAAAGCTGTCATTCTGTGATCCTGATACTAACACACACATACACACCTTCACACACAGGTTCACTGAAACACTCGTTCCATACATTTACGTTGGTGATGGTGGTTCTCTGAAGATCTTACCTAGATCAATTTAACACTGGACAGTATGATAATGATGACAATAAATTATGAAGATTTTTGAATCTTGATAAAAAAAAAACTCTTTCCATTTTCTACACATTAAACAAAAGTAGTGGTTATAAATTTAATATTAATATCCTGATATTTACGGTAATTAGTTAAAGGGGTTGGCACAATATTCATCTTTCATCTAGATTTTTCGAAACAAGAAGCGGTGAAGTATGGACGTTATTGTTGATCAGAGGATTGTATTTCCCTCGAAAATAAAACAAAAAAGTGTGATCAGTTTGACAAAATGTTCGGAGGTTGGAGACAGTATGAACAGGACTTAAGTTTGTAAGTTTGTGTGTGTGTGTGTGTGTGTGTGTGTGTGTGTGTGTGTGTGTGTGTGTGTGTGTGTGTGTGTGTGTGTGTGTGTGTGTGTGTGTGTGTGTGTGTGTGTGTTGAAGTTCATGGCTCTTAAAGCAATGTGATTTGGGGTTTAATCTTTTCTTAAATGTTTTGTATTGAGAATGCAATGCAATTAGTTCAGTGAGTAGTGTACATGCTGTTTTTGCAATCTTTGAGTTAAATTAATGTATGCCTACATGTTTATTTTGCAAACTGGTAATGCATAACAGATGATTGTTTTTGATTAATGATTCTACACTAAATGATACAAATGCCAGGTGTCTTTTATTTTTTCTGTACTGCAGTTTTACTAAATTGATTAATCAGTAAAGAATCTAAACCAAGTCAGTGCCTGAGGAGGTTTATTCTGTTGCATAACAGATGATTGATGAAGATGTGACATACATACATCAAAATGTTGTCAATTTTACTTGCACCCTGTATCTAAATCAGGGGTTTTCAACCTTTTTGACTCCAGGGACCACCATTTGTTCAGCATTTGAGCCACGGACCACCATTTGATTACATTTTCACACCAAAGACCTAAAATTAAAGAATTCTTCTGGTTTTGTCCACAATTCCAGGCTGTATTTTGCTAACAAAACAGCGTAAACTTCTTAATTAAGTGGTGCTAATTCAGATGATGAATATTTTAACTCTTGGGAGTGTGAAAATGAAACCAAATGGACCCGCAAGGGTCCATTTGGTTTCATTTTTACATTCTCAAAGAGTTAACACTGGTTAGCCAACTTTCCATCATTTAGCCTGGGGACCACCTGTTGAAAACCCCAGAGCTATGGAGTTGTATGGAGCACACACACACACACGTAATGCCACTCTGTGTTCACATCACATGGTCAGGTGAGACACCTACTGGCTGACTAGAGGAACTGCATGACATTCATTCTAGTGCAATGTATCCTTCTAAATTTCTGCTCATGAGCTGCTGGTTCAAATCCCTGCGGCAGCCGCTTTACCTCAGTATGTCTTTACTCCATATATCCTAAATGCAGGCGTTTCTAAGTGACCCCAAACTTTTGAACGCTATTGTATATATACAGTATCTCTTTAAAGGTAGGGTAAGTGATTTGAAATTCATCATGTAGTACCAGCCTGGTGCACTAGGGGCGTAGTACCAGCCTGGTGCACTAGGGGCGTCCAAGAGTAGCTACACTATGTGAACCTGCTGCTCTCTCCTGATTGGAGGAGAATTCACCCTCCACCTGGGGAACTTTTATTAGCTCCTCTGCTAACGTGGGGGAGGGGGAAACTCCATATATGGTCTGCACACCTTATAATAGAGCATTTTAACAGAAAAAAAAAAATTGGGTGATATCTGGCAAAAGTGAAATCACTTCCCCTACGTTTAATCGATATGCTGTATGAATATAGTATCTCTGACGGGTAGAAAAAAAAAAACTCACCTGTACAAAACTGCATGTTACTTTTCAGGATACAAATTCAAAAAGCATCCAAAGGTATAACAGATCTACAAAAAACTCCACGAGTCACTCACAAAAAAAAAATGGTTTCCTGTGTTTAGACTTGTTGAAACCTCTCAGACTGGCAGCTGTAGAGAAACAGTAACTCTAACAGTCAACTTTGGCTGCTCTACCATGAGCTGCTGCTTTGGAATTTACAAAAGTGATTTAATAATAATAATAGATTTTTATAGCGCTTTTCCAAGTGCTCAAAGCGCTTTACAATGGTCCATTCATTCATACATTGGGAAGTAGAGCGGTGAACAGTCGACGCTCAGCGTCCTAAACTTCACACATTCACACACCAGTGGAGGCAACAAGCTGAACACTGACCAACTCATTGGAGGCAGTTTGGGGTTCAGTGTCTTGCCCAAGGACACTTCGACATGTAGACAGGAGGAGCCGGGATTCAAACCGCCGACCCACGGGTCATTGGCCAACCTGCTCTACCTCCTGAGCCACAGCCGCCACGCAGGGACGGATGTAACATTTCACAATTGGGAAAGGGGGGGGGGGGGGGGGGGGGTGGTATGGGTGCGGCTTCATCGCCTCTGGCACACCCGTACCATTTTCAGTTACAGGACTTTTATTAGTCAAGTAAAGCATCAATAATAACATCAGTTGTTGTTGAAGTTGCAACAGACACGCAGCATGCATAAAGCTAAAGGTCTGACTCAGAGAGTTATCTGTTTTCAATGATGAAATGCTGTTGGTTTAGTGGTGACACAGCTGTAGTTAGTTAGTAGCAGTAGTAGTGTTTCAAATCATTTTAAATATAAGCACTTTAATTTGAAATATCTTGGGTTGTTTTGCATGTTTGGTGGGGCAGACTGGGCATTTAGGGGGGCATTGCCCCCCCCCCCCCCCCCCCCCCCCCCCCCATGCTCTAAACAAGTGTAAGCTGAATTGCTTTGTACATTCAGTTATCAGTATTGTAAATCTAAGCTTTTTATAAAATAATTCAGTCAATCCATTTCACGTTTTAAATTTCCCAATGTACTCCTGATTTGTCAAATTTTACGTAGAAAATATTTTATTTTTACACATGTCCATGCATCAAATTAGGAGGCCAGTGGAAAGTTAGTTAAAGATTATGATCATTATTTTTTCACTTAAATAAGGGAAAGGAGGGGGGATGCTTCTTTCATGCATGAGGAGTACAAAACACTTCTTTCCACCTGACATATACTATACTGATAACAGTTATCAGTATTGTAATTGTAATAATTCAGTCAATCAATTTCAATATGAATCCACAACAAATGAGCAGGCCTCTCAATTTTCTTTACAAAAGCTTTTTATTCACATCTTCAAACTGAATGGTTCCAACATCTTTACAGAGTTCCACTCAATTCTAGACCAACTTACAAAATGTACAATGTTACAAAAAAATAATGTGCAATACTTCAATAAATGCTCATGCTGTAAAGCAGGGGTTTTCAACCAGTGGTCCGGGGACCACCAGTGGTCCTTGAGAGGGTTCCAGGTGGTCCCCAGGCTAAATGATGCACCATTGGTAACCAAACTGGACCCTTAAAGATCTGTAACTCTTGAGAGAGTAAAATGAAACCAAATGGACCCGTAAATTATATTTAAACATCTGAATTATCTAATTTTCAAGAATCTACACAGAAAATGTAGTAGAATTGTTATTTTGACCAACGTTTCGCCAGTTTCTCTCTCCTAAAATTGTAGACAAAAACTCGTAAATTCTTGCTTTTGGGTCAGAGAGATGAACCTCAACTTCAAAAAGGTGGTCCTCCGTGGCTAAAATGTGCAATAAATAGTGGGCCCTGGTATGAAAAAGGTTGAAAACCCACTGCTGTAAAGCAACCAGATAAACAGTCAGAACAGTGTGACAGACACACTGCATTTTATTCATTAAATAAGACAGTCCACATCCTCACCAAAACCCCTGGAAACATTACAAGGACTTAGAGCAGTGGTTTTCAACCTTTTTGATACCAGGGCCCACTATTTATCCAGCATTTGAGCCACAGAGGACCACCATTTGATGACATTTTAGCCCCACAGACCCCAAAACTAAAGATTTATTTTGCTTTTGTCCACAATTCCAGGCTGGATTTGGGAAACCAAACAGTCCAACATACAGATCACAATAACTAAACAAAATGTAACTCTTGAGTGTAAAAATGAAACCAAATGGACCCGCCAGGGTCCATTTGGTTTCATTTTTACACTCAAGAGTTACATTTGGTTAACCAACTTAGCTGGGGACCACCTGGAACCCTCCCAAGGTCCACTAGTGGTCCCCGGACCACCTGTTGAAAACCCCTGATATACTGTATCTGTTTGAGAGTAGACCAAAATAAACGGCACCAACTGCAGGACATTTTTTAAACTTTCCATTTTTTTTACCAGAGAAGCTGCAAAATCGTTCTTCCCTGCAGGCTGCAAGGAAATAGTAGATCTACAAGCTCTCAACGGGTGAGCAGTGGGTTGTAGGGTCTTGTAGACGTCGTCCGATGATAGTGGGTGATTTGGCCGACAGCCAATGAAATTCGAGCGTCTCTGACGGTTGGTCTCCCCGCTGTTAAAGGGTAATTCCACCCATTTTCAACATTTTCTTTTTCCGAGAGTGTACAAATGGAACCATTGGCTGTGGAACAAAAGGTCCTAAAAGAAAAAAACACTAACATGTTGAAACACAACTTGATGATGTCATCAAGTTGTGTTACACCAAGTTAATGTTTTTTTTTTATCACGGCACACATCTTAAAGGTAGGGTAAGTGATTTGAAATTCATGGTGCAGTACCAGCCTGGTGCACTAGGGGCGCCCAAGAGTAGCTACACTATGTGAACCTGCTGCTCCATCCTGATTGGAGGAGAATTCACCCTCCACCTGGGGAACTTTTATTAGCTCCTCTGCTAACGTGGGGGAGGGGGAAACTCCATATATGGTCTGCACACCTTATAATAGAGCATTTTAACAGAAAAAAAAAAGTTTTTGGGTGAAATCTGACAAAAGTGAAATCACTTCCCCTACCTTTAACTCTTTGAGAGCTAACCATTCTGGGAAAACAGGTGGAAGTACTGTGCTAAGCATTTTGAGTGATGTCACTAGGGATGTCACTAATTTAAAACAAGGCCAATAAAAAACAAAGTCCTATAGCGACATTTACATGCCATATACCGTCTGAAAGAGCACACTGGCTGCTTTCACAAGAAAAAAAAAAGCATTCATACCACCTATTGTTCAGGACTTATTGCCATTTGAATGCAATAGAGACATGAGCAGTCTTGTAAAAATACATTGTATAGAGACATTGACAGACAAATATATATATGAACCAAATAAAGATATTGTACATGCTATACACCGATTGACAGCCCTTTTTGTCCATTTTTAGGGGAAAAAAAAATTACATTCCTCCCATCTTCCGTTCGTCTGTAATTGTCATTTGAATTCAACTTGCGTTGTGGGCCAACACCATATCATTTATGGAATAATATTTTTCAGGTCTATATAATATAATTATGTTGACAGTAATATATAAAAAACCATATACCATATGAAAGGGCACACCCTCTGCTCCAATAAGAAAAAAGAAAAAAAAATATGCCATCTATAGTTCACCAATTATTGGGGATTTTATGTCAGAATCCCTGCAATAGTCAGAGAAATGCCTCAGATCTGTTGCGTGTGCGCACGTGTGTGTGCGCGTGCGTGCGTGCGTGCGTGCGTGTGTGTGTGTGTGTGTGTGTGTGTGGGAGGGGGGGGGCTGTTGTGCTTTCTTTGCAAAGACGTTTAGCGTAGCATAACTTGAAGACCACACACACGCACACACACACACACACACACACACACACACACACACACACACACACACACACACACACACACACACACCCAACACACACGCGCGAACGACCCAGATTTTCCTAACGATCATTAGCGAGCTGCAGGTTGCCTGCCTGACTGCTCTTCCATAACGCCCCTCTGCCTCCGACAGAGAGAGAGAGAGAGAGAGAGAGAGAAATAGAGAAAGAAAGAATGCAATCCCCATGCCAGTGCAGTCACACTGTGTCCAGATGACTAAAGTAAAATAGCCTCTTGCATTTGATGAAAAAAAAAACAAGCGATCGCTTCACAATGCTGTTTTGCTAAGAGCAGAGAGAGAGAGAGAGAGTGCAGGGGACTGACGAGTGCTAAGGCTCTGCTACGTCCAGCTGTCTCTCCTTGTGTTTACTTCCTCAAAGCAGGGAAAAAAATGGGTAGGGGGGCGGAGTATTGGTTGTGATGTCATCAGGGCCTTAAAGCAACAGTATACTACAGCTCCATTAGGGATTTAATGCATACAGCTTGGGTTTTAATTGAAAAAAATATGATTGAATGATAAATGTCCAATCGACGTATATGTATGAGCTTAGCCTCCAGGTGGCGCTGTTCTACAACGACGTATATATACCCATTCAGCTCTTAAAGAGTTAATGACGTAATCAAATGTTGAAAATGGGTGGAATTCCCCTTTAAAAACACGGTCATGGTGTGTATGAGGAGGACAGGTTGAGAGGAGACAGTCTCCTGTCCTCATGGTGTGTATGAAGAGGACAGGTTGAGAGGGGACAGTGTCCTCATGGTGTGTAAGATGAGGACAGTGTCCTCATGGTGTGTATGATGAGGACAGGTTCAAAGGGGACAGCCTCCTGTCCTCATGGTGTGTATGATGAGGACAGGTTGAGAGGGGACAGCCTCCTAACAGGAGTGTTGTTGGACAGAGGAGCGAACAGTTCTCCCGTCGGCGTCTCCAGCGGCTCTCTGACCTGCGAGATCTGTCTGAGCAGAGCCTTGCCCTCCTCACGAGCCTGGGGGACCCAGAGACACACAGAGAGGTCAGGGGTCAAACAGTGACAGCACACACACACACAGACAAGCTCACACACAATGATGAGAGCCAGCCAAAGCAATCGGATAACCTCAGTAAAAAAAAAAACCTATGCCTAAAACTGAATGTAACCACCCTGGTTACACGGTGCGCTTTTGAGACTGAGAACGTTAGTTGCGGAAGTCCCCAGAGAAACAACCCTGTTCAGTCCTCACTAGTGTTACTGTATTTACAGTCCCCAGAGAAACAACCCTGTTCAGTCCTCACTAGTGTTACTGTATTTACAGTCCCCAGAGAAACAACCCTGTTCAGTCCTCACTAGTGTTACTGTATTTACAGTCCCCAGAGAAACAACCCTGTTCAGTCCTCACTAGTGTTACTGTATTTACAGTCCCCAGAGAAACAACCCTGTTCAGTCCTCACTAGTGTTACTGTATTTACAGTCCCCAGAGAAACAACCCTGTTCAGTCCTCACTAGTGTTACTGTATTTACAGTCCCCAGAGAAACAACCCTGTTCAGTCCTCACTAGTGTTACTGTATTTACAGTCCCCAGAGAAACAACCCTGTTCAGTCCTCACTAGTGTTACTGTATTTACAGTCCCCAGAGAAACAACCCTGTTCAGTCCTCACTAGTGTTACTGTATTTACAGTCCCCAGAGAAACAACCCTGTTCAGTCCTCACTAGTGTTACTGTATTTACAGTCCCCAGAGAAACAACCCTGTTCAGTCCTCACTAGTGTTACTGTATTTACAGTCCCCAGAGAAACAACCCTGTTCAGTCCTCACTAGTGTTACTGTATTTACAGTCCCCAGAGAAACAACCCTGTTCAGTCCTCACTAGTGTTACTGTATTTACAGTCCCCAGAGAAACAACCCTGTTCAGTCCTCACTAGTGTTACTGTATTTACAGTCCCCAGAGAAACAACCCTGTTCAGTCCTCACTAGTGTTACTGTATTTACAGTCCCCAGTGAAACAACCCTGTTCAGTCCTCACTAGTGTTACTGTATTTACAGTCCCCAGAGAAACAACCCTGTTCAGTCCTCACTAGTGTTACTGTATTTACAGTCCCCAGAGAAACAACCCTGTTCAGTCCTCACTAGTGTTACTGTATTTACAGTCCCCAGAGAAACAACCCTGTTCAGTCCTCACTAGTGTTACTGTATTTACAGTCCCCAGAGAAACAACCCTGTTCAGTCCTCACTAGTGTTACTGTATTTACAGTCCCCAGAGAAACAACCCTGTTCAGTCCTCACTAGTGTTACTGTATTTACAGTCCCCAGAGAAACAACCCTGTTCAGTCCTCACTAGTGTTACTGTATTTACAGTCCCCAGAGAAACAACCCTGTTCAGTCCTCACTAGTGTTACTGTATTTACAGTCCCCAGAGAAACAACCCTGTTCAGTCCTCACTAGTGTTACTGTATTTACAGTCCCCAGAGAAACAACCCTGTTCAGTCCTCACTAGTGTTACTGTATTTACAGTCCCCAGAGAAACAACCCTGTTCAGTCCTCACTAGTGTTACTGTATTTACAGTCCCCAGAGAAACAACCCTGTTCAGTCCTCACTAGTGTTACTGTATTTACAGTCCCCAGAGAAACAACCCTGTTCAGTCCTCACTAGTGTTACTGTATTTACAGTCCCCAGAGAAACAACCCTGTTCAGTCCTCACTAGTGTTACTGTATTTACAGTCCCCAGTGAAACAACCCTGTTCAGTCCTCACTAGTGTTACTGTATTTACAGTCCCCAGAGAAACAACCCTGTTCAGTCCTCACTAGTGTTACTGTATTTACAGTCCCCAGAGAAACAACCCTGTTCAGTCCTCACTAGTGTTACTGTATTTACAGTCCCCAGAGAAACAACCCTGTTCAGTCCTCACTAGTGTTACTGTATTTACAGTCCCCAGAGAAACAACCCTGTTCAGTCCTCACTAGTGTTACTGTATTTACAGTCCCCAGAGAAACAACCCTGTTCAGTCCTCACTAGTGTTACTGTATTTACAGTCCCCAGAGAAACAACCCTGTTCAGTCCTCACTAGTGTTACTGTATTTACAGTCCCCAGTGAAACAACCCTGTTCAGTCCTCACTAGTGTTACTGTATTTACAGTCCCCAGTGAAACAACCCTGTTCAGTCCTCACTAGTGTTACAGTATTTACAGTCCCCAGAGAAACAACCCTGTTCAGTCCTCACTAGTGTTACTGTATTTACAGTCCCCAGAGAAACAACCCTGTTCAGTCCTCACTAGTGTTACTGTATTTACAGTCCCCAGAGAAACAACCCTGTTCAGTCCTCACTAGTGTTACTGTATTTACAGTCCCCAGAGAAACAACCCTGTTCAGTCCTCACTAGTGTTACTGTATTTACAGTCCCCAGAGAAACAACCCTGTTCAGTCCTCACTAGCGACTTGACTTGTTCAATCTTATTTTCAGGAAAAAAAACGATTCTAACGAACAAAGCAGTTATAAAAGTGTGCAAAGTGCACGATTTCATCTTTTAAACATTTACAACAGCTTTGCGAGCACAAAGGGAGAAATAAAATGTTTCCGTGGGGTATTCATTTTCGGGAGCACCGCATCATGACTAATGGCAACTTCCGGCGGAAGTTAACTAACCGGAACTTCCGGAAGTCCCGACTTCCGTCAGTGGCTTTGGGGCACCGTGAATCCAGGCTCTCATCTCACAGCGCGGATGAGAGCCTGGAGATCGAGGCTAGAATGCAACCAAAACTAACCCTAAACATAACCTCAGTAAAAGCTATGGCTAAACCTAACCAAAACTAACCCTAAACATAACCTCAGTAAAAACTATGTCTAAACCTAAACGTAATCAAAACTAACCCAGCAACCACAAAAAACTGTATCTATCTAATCACATGTAACAAATGTAATCAACAATATGTAGAGGAAACCAGGAACACAATAGCAATAACATACATAACAATAACGCAAAGGAGATGTCACTAATAGTACAGCATTTTAAGGGACATGGGATGAGTGACATGGAAGTGTGTGGACTAGAATCCAACCAAACGTGGACAGAGAGGGAGAGAGGAAGTTTGCAGAAAAACAATGGATTTTAAAATGTATTGAAAGATAAGTAAGATTAGTTATCTCAGACATAAATAGACTCTTCTTCAACAGAGATGGTGAATGCAAACATTCTCTGTATTGTACTCTTGTATACATAATGTTGTAAGATACAAAACACTGACGTCGTATACCACAAACTTAACCCAGAACCATTATGCAAATTGTCGCTATTGTTACGCAAAACGGTCGCGACAGTTATAAAACCATCGCGACGGCCTTCACGGTTCTCTCCTCGACACGCTAACACATTACAAAAATCCATTGTAGTCTTTCATGCTTTCAACAGACAGTGGCCTTGTGGTTAGAGTGTCGGCCTTGAAACTAGGAGGTCGGTGGTTCGATCCCCGGCCTTGGTCATACCAAACATAGTGACAAATGGCACCCGATGCCTCCCTGCTTGGTAGTCAGTATCAATGGGGTTGGGTTGGGTTGGGTTGGGTTGAGGTTGGGTTGAGGTTGGGTTGAGGTTGGGGGTCAAATCAACTACTGATTCCCATGTGTGAACGCTGTGCCGATGGGTCAAATACAGAGAACACATTTCACTGTGGTAACATGTGTGATTAAATCACCCAGAAGTCCCAGAATAATGTATAATATGTAACCAGCTCAGTGGCCTTGTGGTTAGAGTGTCCGCCCTGAGACTGGGAGGGGTTCGTACCAAAGACTCTAAAAATGGGACCCAATGCCTCCCTGCTTGGCACTCAGCATCAAGGGTTGGATTGGGGGTAAGTCCCTGCTATGTCATGTCCAGGGGGTGTACTTGTACATCAAGCTGCCTTACGCTACAGAAACAGGAGATAGGCTCCTGACCCATATGGGCCTCTATGGCTCAGCCAGGCCTCCTGACATCATGGCCTGGCAAGGATACTTACTTACTGACATTGTTGTAGTCACAGTGGTACTATGAACACATGTGTACAGGTGCAGGGGCGGATTGGCACATATTTTCCCACCGGGACAATTTTGCCTTTGCCAGGCCATCCTGGGGGCGGGGCAGCTGGTTAACCAGATGTAACTCTTTGAGAGCGTAAAAATGAAACCAAATGGACCCTTGCGGGTCCATTTGGTTTCATTTTTACACCCTCAAGAGTTAAAATATTCATCATGTGAATTAGCCCAACTTAGTCTACACAACTAGAGAATGTAGAAGATTAATGGTCATTTTGATCTGTATGTTCCAGGCGAGCATCTAGCACATTCTAGTGCATTTTGGAAGTGCCACTAGTGCATTTTGGATCTTGTCCAGGCCACTAGGTGGCGCAGGCCACCGGGAAAACTCCCTGTACTCCAGATGGCCAATCCGCCCCTGTACAGGTGTGATACTAGTACCAGTGTGTTTGTACTCACATCGTTGTAGTCACAGCAGCGCTGGGCGCAGTATGAAGCCTCGTCGTACATCTTGTTCTTGAAGTAATACTGACCCAGGTAGCGAAGAGCTGTACTGACCTCTGCATGCTCCAACTGCTCCTAAAGAGACAACACAATAACAAATATATTATAAAAACCATGGGGATTTAGTAGTGCCAAGTCATTATTCCAACCTCCCACTGTTCCGAAACTACGAGACCAAAAACCCTACCCTTCTCCAACCGTAACCCTAAGCCTAAACCCTCGAGCCTAATACCAAGGGTATTAGGCTCTTAGGGTTACGGTTGGAGAAGGGTAGGGTTTGGCTACAAACATGCCTAAACCCTTCTCTAACCCTCATCCTCACCATAACCACATCAAGCAGGTCGCAGCTGATAGTGGATTTCATCCTCACCATAACCACATCAAGCAGGTCGCAGCTGATAGTGGATTTCATCCTCACCATAACCACATCAAGCAGGTCGCAGCTGATAGTGGATTTCATCCTCACCATAACCACATCAAGCAGGTCACAGCTGATAGTGGATTTCCAGCGCATGTTGGAACTAATGGAAGTTCTGAACTGTGGGACTTCGGAACTTGGATCAGTCCCCTTTTCAATAGGTGGTCCGGGGACCACTAGTGGTCCCTAAGAGGATTCCAGGTGGTCCCCAGGCTAAATGATGGACAGTTGCTTAACCAGATGTAACTCTTTGAGAGCGTAAAACATGAAACCAAATGGACCCTAGCGGGTCCATTTGGTTTCATGTTTACACTCTCAAGAGTTACAAATATTCATCATGTGAATTATCCCAAGTCTACACAACTAGAGAATGTAGAAGATTAATGGTCATTTTGATCTGTATGTTGGACTGTTTGGTTTTCTCCGAAATCTAGCCTAGAATTGTGGACAAAAGCAAAAGAAATCTTTCGTTTTTTGGGGTCTGTGGGGCTACAATACGCTGAGATGGTGTTCCGCAGCTCAAAATCTGAATAAACAGTGGTCCTTGGTATCGAAAAGGTTGAAAACCACTGATTCAGTCGACCAAAAGTAGAAAGAAAAATGTTCTTTGAGACTTTTTTGTCACTGGTGAAAGTCTGGTACCGTTACAAAACAAAACAAATAACATTAAAGTCAAAATTTGAATATTGTTATTTATTGCATATACTATCCAGTGTCCACAACAGGGAGTTCCAACGGCGCCTCAAGCCCATAGCAGGCCAGTCTGGTGCATCTCAGAAGCAGGACTTGTAGCAGTAGAGAAGGGAGGCACTGGAGCAGCACAGACAGTTCAAGCCTTTTAATTTAAATACAGGGTGCAGGTACAAAAGTGACAATGTTTCCATGTATCAGTCACATCTTTGTCAGGTGACCTGACGAAGATGTGACTGATACATCGAAACGTTGTCACTTTTGTACCTGCACCCTGTATTTAAATTAAAAGGCTTGAACTGTCTGTGCTGCTCCAGTGCCTCCCTTCTCTACTATCCAGTGTCCACTTTGTACATTTAAAAAAATATATATATATGTAATTTTTCTCATTATTAATGTCAGCATGCCATGCAAAGTGAAGTCTCTCAGTAATGTTTTAATGTGAAGTCTCTCAGTAATGTTTTATTGTGAAGTCTCTCAGTAATGTTTTATTGTGAAGTCTCAGTAATGTTTTAATGTGAAGTCTCAGTAATGCTTTAATGTGAAGTCTCTCAGTAATGTTTTATTGTGAAGTCTCAGTAATGTTTTAATGTGAAGTCTCTCAGTAATGTTTTATTGTGAAGTCTCAGTAATGTTTTATTGTGAAGTCTCAGTAATGTTTTATTGTGAAGTCTTACCCCACAGGAGAAGATGTCCTTGATGTAAATGATGTAACATTGAGCAGCATCGTCCGACTCACCAACCTGTTCATGGAGTCTGGAGGAGAAGAAACAATGTTAGAAACAGTTAGAATAACTAAACATTAACACTAGAATTCAAAAAAGTTAAATTAAATTCATGAAAAACAAAAATAAATAAAAATAAATATATAATAAACTTGAATGCAAAAAATCATAACTAAACTAGTTCAGAAAACTGCTGTAACTAAAACTAAAATAAATTATATATGTTACGGACTCTATTGTCCAGGGGTAAAGAGTTTAACCTGACTGGAGGGAACTTCAGCCATTTAGGCCTGTCCCTTTTTTTTTTTTTAAAACTTCATATATTTACAGTATATAGCAGCACCAAAACAATTGAATGTTTGAATTCTGTACATACTGTACAGAATCCAAAAATGGATTCCTGGCATGAATCGGTTAAACCAATACAAGTTAATTTATTACAATTCCGTGGTCAATAATAGGCGATATTTACGATAGATAAGAACATGAAAAAGAAAGACAAATGTTTTACAATAGCACCAAACTGAAACTATAAGTAAACCCTTTCTGAAGGGGTTTTAAACAACTTCATGAAAATCTCAATTGTTACGTAAAACAGAATGCAACAGGATTGTAACCAAACAGAACAACGACCAACAGGCTACAGCTCTGGGGAAATATAGCAGGGCTTGACACTAACACTTGCCCACTTGCCCGGGGCAAGTAAAAAAAAATGATCGGGCAAGTGAAGACTGTAACTGGTTGCCCGATCGGGCAAGCGTGCTTCTAGTTGTGTAGATCAGGGCTAATTAGGACTAATTCACAGGATGAATATTTTAACTCTTGAGAGCGTAAAAATGAAACCAAATGGACCCGCAAGGGTCCATTTGGTTTCATTTTTACGTTCTCAAGAGTTACATCTGGTTAACCAACTTAGCTGGGGACCACCTGGAACCCTCTCAGGGACCACTGGTGGTCCACGGACCGCCTGTTGAAAACCCCTGGTCTAAACTATCATTTTGCTGGGGTCACGGACCACATGGGTCTTAAACAAAACATAGTCTTCGACTGCAATATATTTTGGGGGGCAAGTGACCATGACCTGAGGGCAAGTAGAATCTAACGAGGCACTTGCCCGATGGGCAAGTGCCTCGGAAACCTTAGTGTCACTGTCAACCCCTGTAGGAAGATGTGTCCCCAGTGAGACTCAGGACAGGGGCGGATCTAGGCATGGGCATGGGGGGGGAATTCCCCCCTAAATGCCCAGTCTGCCCCACCAAACACGATAGCATGCAAACAAACCCAAATTTCAAAGATATTTCAAATTAAAGTGCTTCTATTTAAAATGATGTGAAACACTGCTACTGCTACTAACTAACTACAGCTGTGTCACCACTAAACCAACAGCATTTCATCATTGAAAACAGAAAACTCTCTGAGTCAGACCTTTAGCTTTATGCATGCTGCGTGTCTGTTGCAACTTCAACAACAACTGATGTTATTATTGATGCTTTACTTGACTAATAAAAGTCCTGGAACTGAGAATGGTATGGGTGCGGCTTCATCGCCCGTGGCGCGAAGCGACACGGGCGATGAAGTCGCACCCATACCATTTTCTCCTGCCCCCCCAATTGGGAAATGTTACATCCGCCCCTGACTCTGGAACAGAGTGATCTAAGCAGGGGTTGACACTAAGGTCTCCGAGGCACTTGCCCATCGGGCAAGTGCAAGTCAGGTTCTACTTGCCCTCAGGTCATGGTCACTTGCCCCCCAAAAATATATTGTAAATTTTGCTTTTAAGTTTACTCCCTACTTGGGTGCTTTAAACCAGGGTTTTTTAACAGGCAGTCCGGGGACCACCAGTGGTCCCTGAGAGGGTTCCAGGTGGTCCCCAGCTAAGTTGGTTAACCAGATGTAACTCTTGAGAACGTAAAAATGAAACCAAATGGACCCTTGCGGGTCCATTTGGTTTCATTTTTACACTCTCAAGAGTTAAAATTCATCATCTTAATTAGCCCATAGTGGTCACAGAGCCAGTGGTCCCTGACCCCAGCAAAATGATAGTTTGGAACCAAATGGACCTGGGAGAGAGATAGGTAGAGATAGCTAGAAAGCAGTGAAAGACACAGAGGCAGAGTGCAATGACTGCCTTCAAGACACATTTATCTTGTGTTGTGTTATAGTGCACTAAGTTGCACACTTGCCCGATCGGGCAACCAGGTAGCAGTCTTCACTTGCCCCACCATTTTTTTTTAACTTGCCCCGGGCAAGCGGGCAAGTGTTAGTGTCAAGCCCTGCTAAGTAGTTTAGGAGAGGTGATCAGCAACGGCCAACCAGCCAGCAGACCAACCAGGGCTGATCAAACCCTGATAGAGACACCAGCTTCCCTCTAGTTCAGGGGTTTCAACAGGTGGTCCGTGGACCACCAGTGGTCCTTGAGAGGGTTCCAGGTGGTCCCCAGCTAAGTTGGTTAACCAGATGTAACTTTGAGAGTGTAAACATGAAACCAAATGGACCGTTGCGGGTCCATTTGGTTTCATTTTTACACTCACTTTTACACTCTCAAGAGTTAAAATATTCATCCTCTGAATTAGCCCCAAGTCTACACAACTAGAAGATGGACAAAAGCAAAATAAACCTTTAGTTTTGGGGTCTGTGGGGCTAAAATGTCCTCAAGTGGTGGTCCCTGGCATCAAAAAGGTTGTAAACCCCTGCTCTAGCTGGGTAACAAATGATGGAAGAGCATTAGATTAGTCTGACCTGCACATAAGCAATGGGACAACATACCAGTAGATGGCGCCCTATCTAAAGGTATGGCCCAGGGCAGGCAGCTGTGTGTGTGGGGTTTACAATGACGCATGAGTATAAATAGATTTATATATATTTATATACACATCAGTGAAAATATATGTCTATACATACAGTATATACATCGAGTATATATACGGTACATATACACAAAATATCCTTTGTTTTAGTTTTCATAAAGCTTTTAAATCCAAACTGTGTTGGTGACCAGCATGAGGAGGAGATGCTTCTAGATCTTCTGTTCACTACTGAGTTCCATAACAATGAAGGAGAACAACCATCCCATCTCCTTAGTAACTCAAAGTAAGGGTTAAATACCAACCATTTTCCATTTTTATCACATCCACAGAGGATCCACACCACACATGTTTAGCAGTAGGTGTTCATTCCATAAATCTCTGATCCATACAATCTATACCTTGTTGTACTGTACA
Source organism: Benthosema pterotum (assembly GCA_039105355.1). NCBI lineage: Eukaryota > Metazoa > Chordata > Actinopteri > Myctophiformes > Myctophidae > Benthosema > Benthosema pterotum. Next base: position 51,373,374 of record CM076975.1, on the reverse strand, counting down.
GGTGACAACCATCAAAATAATATAAAACACAATACTGTACCATTTAGCGTTATGAAAGTTGAGAAAATAATAATAGTTTTATGAATTATTATTGCTGGATTTATGTTTTTAAACTGTGCCTTTTTTAATTTTTAGACAAGCTAAATTTCAAAATTCTGGTGTCAAAGGAGAGACAGGCACTGATGAAAGAAACAAAAAAGCAAAAATTGCAGACTTGAACCGAATTATGGTGATATATGAGTTTGATGCCAGACTCCCCCAGGGTTAGTGTCAAAGTGCCCTTGAGCAAGACACTGAACCACTAATGATTCCTCCTGATGTGCAGGTTGGTGCCTTGCATGGTGTCCTCCACCATCGGTGTGCCAGTGTGTGTGTGTGTGTGTGTGTGTGTGTGTGTGTATGAGTGAGAGAGAGAGAGAGAGAGAGAGAGAGAGAGAGAGAGAGAGAGAGAGAGAGAGAGAGAGAGAGAGAGAGAGAGAGAGAATGGGTGAATGTGATGCACAATCTATGTAAAACACTTTGTTTAAATGTGGTCCAAACCAAGGCAGCATCTACCAGTCATTTCATTTAACCAGTCAGTGTGATCTACAGTTTAGAACTTACTTTGCCAGTTTGAGCAGAGCCATTTTCTCCACATCTCCCACAGAATACGCTCTCCAGTAGCACTGTACAGAAAAATACAACATTATACATCATTATATCACACTGTACACAGAATAAAACATTATACATCATATATCACACTGTGATATAATGATGTAAACAAATATACTTTTTTTTTCGTACATTTTCTGAAATCTCAATTCCACCCAAAAACGGAACTTTTAACATTCAGTAGATTTTCTGTGATTTTTTGTGTCTCAAACAAGCCTGTTTTTATCTAGCATCACGACTACAATGACTCAAAGCTGAAATAATCTGCATATCATAGTATACCATAGTGGCGACTGAGGCTCAAACCATTAGAAATAAGCTGAGACATAGACAAAATGATATAACAATAATATATTATTTTTTGGAATGTATGTTACTTGCACTTGTTACTTGCTCCATTTTTATTACTGCTAAACTCCTTTTCATTAAACCCCTTTACCTTTTTCCACCACTATTTTGAAAAACATTTTCGAGCAATATAAGATGACCCTGGTTATAAGACGACAACGTGTAAAAAGAACATTGAATGTCAAATAATTCCTCAAATATAAGATGACTCCATTTTTAGTACATTTCCATTGGAAAAAACACAAATCTTATATTCATTCCAGTAGGGTAAAATGTCAGTCTACAAGCTCACAAGATGTCAATGCCGACTGGCAAGTTGAACTGTTCAAAAATGTTTAAAAAAAAAAAAGAAAGAAAAAAAAAAAAAAAGTTTAGCCCTTTAAGTATTTCAAGTATTAAAGCTACAGTAGTTTCAGTATTAAAGCTACAGTAGCTTCAGTATTAAAGCTACAGTAGCTTCAGTATTAAAGCTACAGTAGCTTCAGTATTAAAGCTACAGTAGCTTCAGTATTAAAGCTACAGTAGCTTCAGTATTAAAGCTACAGTAGCTTCAGTATTAAAGCTACAGTAGCTTCAGTATTAAAGCTACAGTAGTTTCAGTATTAAAGCTACAGTACCTTCTTGGCCTCAGACGGTTGGGTCAGTTTCAGTATTAAAGCTACAGTAGTTTCAGTATTAAAGCTACAGTAGTTTCAGTATTAAAGCTACAGTAGCTTCAGTATTAAAGCTACAGTACCTTCTGGGTTAGTTTCAGTATTAAAGCTACAGTAGCTTCAGTATTAAAGCTACAGTAGTTTCAGTATTAAAGCTACAGTAGCTTCAGTATTAAAGCTACAGTAGCTTCAGTATTAAAGCTACAGTAGCTTCAGTATTAAAGCTACAGTACCTTCTTGGCCTCAGACGGTTGGGTGAGTTTCTCGTAGCTCTCTCCCAGAGCCACCAGCATGCGGGAGTCGTTGGGTCTGGAGAGGAGAGACACATGGCAGATGATCACACTGACTATCAGACAGACTATGCACCCACCGCACACATAATGTGGTAGAAACAGAGCTACAATTACTAACCACCTGACCACTGTAACAAGACATCAGAGACAAACTTCACACAAATTACACACACTTAACATGAGTTTGAAACTATATGACCAATGCAGAAAAACTCCCAGAACTATAGGGAGAAACAGAACACAGCAAACACAGCATGTCTTTCTAAAAGAAAGACATGCTGTGTTTGCATGGCCCACATGAGGAGGTTTACCCATGATTGTTGTCTGCTGTGATTGGAAAGTATTGTCCTTTCAAAACCATGCAAACTGTAACGGACTGTGATTATGATTTGATTATGACTGCACTGACGGTGTTTGGCCTTTGATTGCAAGTTTGTTGTACTTCAGCTTATGTGGACATAAATAAAGTAGTACATGTTTGTGAAGTTAGGGATGTTCATGTGTGCCAATGTGTATGATTACTCGTTGCACTATCACAGTAAAAAGTGTCTCTTAGTCTGACTGGTTAACCACCCCTGACTTACAGTACAGTATAACTGCTGCTAAAGAGCAGACAGGTGATGTGCATACGCTATGTTATAAAACACTTTGAACAATCAAAGTTCACTCTGACACCATAAGAACACCCACCTTTTACTTCTGCTATAGTTTTATTGTCTGTACTGTACTTTCTCATTCCAACAACACAGTTCCACTATTGACTGTGTGAGTGTTTATTAAAATGGCTTCCAAGTTGTCCCAGAAGAGGACTTTTTCTTTAAAGATCCTGTTGTTCTGTTGTATAGCCACAGCTCCTGAAAAGCCTGTATGTTAAGATTCAAGATGGATTTGTGTGCGTGTGTGCTTGCGCACAGAAGAGTGCGCATGTGCATGTGCGCCTGGGTGTGTCGGTATGCACTTTACAATCGGTCTGTCAAAGTCAGCTCCACCTCTTGTCTGACTCATAGTGAGACGATTAGATCCACATTCAGATCAAACACAACGACGTCCAGTGAGGAAGGACAGACTGTCTGTCCAAAAAGCTACAGGAGTTAATAGTGACCCAGACCACTGGAACCTGCTGCTGACTCTGTCTGTCAACTGAATGGACTTTAACAAGAAACAGGAGTCAAAGTGAAAGTAAACTTCAGGACATTCTGGAAGAGGGAGTGTTACCACCACTGACTGGCAGAGTTCCACTGTTGACTGTGTGAGTGTCGAGTGTTTGTTAAAATGGCTTCCAAGTCGTCTCTCCCGGAAGAGGACTTTTCCTGTCCTGTGTGTTGTGACATCTTTAAAGATCCTGTTGTGTTGTTATGTAGCCACAGCTTCTGTAAAGACTGTCTGCAGGACTGGTGGAGAGAGAAGGAAATAAAGGAGTGTCCAGTTTGTAAGAAAAGACATTCAATGGATCCACCTTGTAACCTGGCTCTGAAGAACCTGTGTGAGGCCTTCACACAGCAGAGACTACAGGACAGACCAAAAACCTCAGCAGGATCTGAAGTTGAGCATCTCTGCAGTCTGCATGCTGAGAAACTCAAAGTGTTCTGTCTGGAATGTCAACAGCCAGCGTGTGTTGTGTGTCGGGATTCGAGAAAACATAACGGCCACCGTTTCAGTCCCGTCGATGAAGCTGCTCTGGATCACAAGGAGGAGGTCCAGGAATTACTGAAGCCTTTACAGGACAAACTGGAAGTCTTCAGTAGAGTGAAAACAGACTACGACCAGACAGCAGAACACATTACATTCCAGACCCGACACACAGAGACACAGATGAAGGAACAGTTTAAGAAGCTTCATCAGTTTCTACATGATGAAGAGGAGGCCAGGATCACCAAACTGAGGGAGGAAGAGCAGCAGAAGAGTCAGATGATGAAGGAGAAGATCGAGGCTCTGAACAGAGACATATCAACCGTTTCAAACGCGATCAGAACCATAGAGGAGGAGCTGAGAGCTGAACACATCTCATTCCTGCAGAACTACAAGACCACCATGGAAAGAGTCCAGCTCACACTGCAGGACCCACAGCCGGTCTCAGGAGCACTGATAGACGTGGCCAAACACCTGGGCAACCTGAGCTTCAGAGTCTGGGACAAGATGAAGGACATTGTCTCCTACACTCCTGTCATTCTGGACCCCAACACTGCCTGGCCAGGATACACCCTGTCTGATGATCTGACCAGTGTGAGACATGGAGAGAAACAGAAGCTCCCTGACAACACAGAGAGGTTTGACTACCTTGCCGTTGTCCTTGGTTCTGAGGGCTTTAACTCAGGGACTCACAGCTGGGATGTTGAGGTTGGAGACAATACATTCTGGACAGTAGGTGTGTTAGCAGAGTCCTTTCAGAGGAAGGGAGACACAGAGGGTCCACTCTGGAGCATATGGTTAAATGAAGGTGAATACACAGCAGTCTCCTCAGAGTCAGACACTGATCTCTCATTGAATCAGAAACCTCAGAGGATCAGAGTCCAGCTGGACTGGAATGAAGGAAAGCTGTCATTCTGTGATCCTGATACTAACACACACATACACACCTTCACACACAGGTTCACTGAAACACTCTTTCCATACTTTTTCACTGGTACTGGTGGTCCTCTGAAGATCTTACCTAGATCAGTCTAACTCTGGACAGTGTGTGATAATGATGACAAAAAATTATAGATTTATAGAATGTTGATCAAGTACTTTAAATATTTATATATCAGCATTAAAAAAATTGAATTTGAATACTGTAATACTGTACAGGATCCAAATATGGATTCCCATCTTTAATGGGTTAAACATCAGTAGGTTAGCCTGGCTCAGCCCTGAATAAACACCTTAAAAAAATACTAGCTTATTTTCCCCCTATAATTCAAGGATTGGCTTCCCTGCCTTTGGGGCCGTTTGTGCCGGTTGGAAATCCAATCCCAGCACCTGTCACTCAGCCCCCCCCCATTCTTAGGGATTCATATGAACCAATCACCGTTAAGACTGCTGCTTTGATAACGCCCATCCTAGATACTGCTGTGGTAGAGAGGGACTTCAGTCTGAATAATGAGTAAAGAGGTGAGGTCAGGCTATCAGTAGGTGTTACAATGTTAACATTGATAAACTCATATGTATTTATGTTAATTAGTTAAAAGACTGGATGCAACAATTGTAATCTTTTCCCAATTTTCCATGTGTTTATGAGGTCGCAGTACTTCATTACACCTCCTGGGGTCGTTTTTTATGTGAAATTATGTGTTCTCTTTGTATTTAGCATTTCTGTCTCCTGGGCAGAATGAAGATGCTGTACAGCAGTGATTCCCAAAACATTTCATGTCAAACACCCCCACAATGACACTAATTAGTCCCCAGACCCTGTAAAGGACCACAATACTAGGGGAATATTTGTACAGCTCTAGCATTGATTGACAACCAACCAGCAATGTACCTGGTGATCAGAGTATTTTCTTTCCCCAGAAACTAAAAAAAAAAAAAAAAAAAAAAAAAAAATGTGATCACTCCTACAAAATGTTCGGAGGTCGGAGACAGTATGCACAGGGCTTAAGTCGTAACTACTTACTAATTACTTCAGTGAATACTGCACATGCTCTACTTCTTATCTTTGAGTCAAATTAAAGTATGCCTACATGTTTATTTTGCAAACTGGTGATGCATAACAGAAGATTGTTTTTGATTAATGATTCTACACTACATGATACAAATGCCACGTGTCTTATTTTTTCTGTACTGCAGTTTTACTAAATTGATTGATCAGTAAAGAATCTAAACCAAGTCAGTGCCTGAGGAGCTTCATTCTGTTATCTGTCTGCCGATCCATAGATACAGTTTACCTGATGTATTGTAAGGACAGAACATCAATGTAAATATAATCCATAGATACAGTTTACCTGATGTATTGTAAGGACAGAACATCAATGTAAATATAATCCATAGATACAGTTTACCTGATGTATTGTAAGGACAGAACATCAATGTAAATATAATCCATAGATACAGTTTACCTGATGTATTGTAAGGACAGAACATCAATGTAAATATAATCCATAGATACAGTTTACCTGTTGTATTGTAAGGACATCAATGTAATAAACATACCTGAGCTGGTGAGCTTTCCGGTAGTAGTAGAGACAGTAGAAAGGCATTTTGAGGATCTCGTAGGTCTGTCCCAGACCGTACCAGGCACGGTAGTCTCTCTTGTTTACTTCTATGGCATGTCTATAGAAGACAGAGGAAAAAACTACTGTTAGATAAACATTATCATGTCTATAGAAGACAGAGGAAAAACTACTGTTAGATAAACATTATCATGTCTATAGAAGACAGAGGAAAAACTACTGTTGTTAGATAAACTTTATGGTTGGAAAGTGTTGGTCAGTAACAAAATACCTGGAATATTATTACTTGTTTCCATCAAAATTACAATTGAGCTTATTGTTGCACGATGTAAAAAATGAACATATTTACAAGCTATCAACAGATAGCAACAGAGATGCGCAGTAGTTTGTAGATCCTAATCCACCGCAGCATTCTGCACACATGACCTACACTACAAGTTGTCTCTAAACACATTGTGTTGTACATCTCTATTCTTTAACACATGACCTACACTACAAGTTGTCTGTAAACACATTGTGTTGTACATCTCTATTCTTTAACACATGACCTACACTACAAGTTGTCTCTAAACACATTGTGTTGTACATCTCTATTCTTTAACACATGACCTACACTACAAGTTGTCTCTAAACACATTGTGTTGTACATCTCTATTCTTTAACACATGACCTACACTACAAGTTGTCTCTAAACACATTGTGTTGTACATCTCTATTCTTTAACACATGACCTACACTACAAGTTGTCTCTAAACACATTGTGTTGTACATCTCTATTCTTTAACACATGACCTACACTACAAGTTGTCTCTAAACACATTGTGTTGTACATCTCTATTCTTTAACACATGACCTACACTACAAGTTGTCTCTAAACACATTGTGTTGTACATCTCTATTCTTTAACACATGACCTGCACTACAAGTTGTCTCTAAACACATTGTGTTGTACATCTCTATTCTTTAACACATGGCCTACACTACAAGTTGTCTCTAAACACATTGTGTTGTACATCTCTATTCTTTAACACATGACCTGCACTACAAGTTGTCTCTAAACACATTGTGTTGTACATCTCTATTCTTTAACACATGACCTACACTACAAGTTGTCTCTAAACACATTGTGTTGTACATCTCTATTCTTTAACACATGGCCTACACTACAAGTTGTCTGTAAACACATTGTGTTGTACATCTCTATTCTTTAACACATGACCTACACTACAAGTTGTCTCTAAACACATTGTGTTGTACATCTCTATTCTTTAACACATGACCTACACTACAAGTTGTCTCTAAACACATTGTGTTGTACATCTCTATTCTTTAACACATGGCCTACACTACAAGTTGTCTCTAAACACATTGTGTTGTACATCTCTATTCTTTAACACATGACCTACACTACAAGTTGTCTCTAAACACATTGTGTTGTACATCTCTATTCTTTAACACATGGCCTACACTACAAGTTGTCTCTAAACACATTGTGTTGTACATCTCTATTCTTTAACACATGACCTACACTACAAGTTGTCTCTAAACACATTGTGTTGTACATCTCTATTCTTTAACACATGACCTACACTACAAGTTGTCTCTAAACACATTGTGTTGTACATCTCTATTCTTTAACACATGACCTACACTACAAGTTGTCTCTAAACACATTGTGTTGTACATCTCTATTCTTTAACACATGACCTACACTACAAGTTGTCTCTAAACACATTGTGTTGTACATCTCTATTCTTTAACACATGACCTACACTACAAGTTGTCTCTAAACACATTGTGTTGTACATCTCTATTCTTTAACACATGACCTACACTACAAGTTGTCTCTAAACACATTGTGTTGTACATCTCTATTCTTTAACACATGGCCTACACTACAAGTTGTCTCTAAACACATTGTGTTGTACATCTCTATTCTTTAACACATGACCTACACTACAAGTTGTCTCTAAACACATTGTGTTGTACATCTCTATTCTTTAACACATGACCTACACTACAAGTTGTCTCTAAACACATTGTGTTGTACATCTCTATTCTTTAACACATGGCCTACACTACAAGTTGTCTCTAAACACATTGTGTTGTACATCTCTATTCTTTAACACATGACCTACACTACAAGTTGTCTCTAAACACATTGTGTTGTACATCTCTATTCTTTAACACATGGCCTACACTACAAGTTGTCTGTAAACACATTGTGTTGTACATCTCTATTCTTTAACACATGACCTACACTACAAGTTGTCTCTAAACACATTGTGTTGTACATCTCTATTCTTTAACACATGACCTACACTACAAGTTGTCTCTAAACACATTGTGTTGTACATCTCTATTCTTTAACACATGACCTACACTACAAGTTGTCTCTAAACACATTGTGTTGTACATCTCTATTCTTTAACACATGACCTACACTACAAGTTGTCTCTAAACACATTGTGTTGTACATCTCTATTCTTTAACACATGGCCTACACTACAAGTTGTCTCTAAACACATCGTGTTGTACATCTCTATTCTTTAACACATGACCTACACTACAAGTTGTCTCTAAACACATTGTGTTGTACATCTCTATTCTTTAACACATGACCTACACTACAAGTTGTCTCTAAACACATTGTGTTGTACATCTCTATTCTTTAACACATGGCCTACACTACAAGTTGTCTCTAAACACATTGTGTTGTACATCTCTATTCTTTAACACATGACCTACACTACAAGTTGTCTCTAAACACATTGTGTTGTACATCTCTATTCTTTAACACATGGCCTACACTACAAGTTGTCTATAAATTAGGGGTGGGACTCGATTAAAAATTTTGATCTAATTAATTAGAGGCTCAATAATTAATTAATCTCAATTAATCTCATTTTAATCGCATATTATTATTTACCTGAGAAAAGTGAGAAAGCACATTTTTGAACTGAATTTATTATTATTATTATTATTATTATTATTATATTATGAGTGAAGCAATGAACTGAATGAGTGAAGCAATGAACTGAATACTAGGCCTGTGAATCTGTGGGTGTCCCACGATACAATTCAGTATCAATTTTCTGGGTCACGATTCGATCCAAAAACTAGATTTCTAGATTTTTTTTTTTTAAATTCTCGATTCAAAAAGATTCCCCAATTCCAAAGCTTTCCTCTTTTCTTTTTTTCTTCTTCTTATTTACCAAATTCAAGTACAAACGTTAGCATTTCTCAGTCAGTCCAGTACAATAATTGACTCTGGGGCAAAATAAATAAAATACTGGCAGTGCCACACACACAGCGCTGATTGTTCTGGAGCATACATTTGCGTACATTTAGCAGTCATTATTATCATGCAATTTAGTGTCAGATAAACACAGTGAAGTGAACTACTCTGAACTAGGCTACTATGATCAAACCGTTTGCCCAAAGCCCACGTCAGTTGATCATCTGAGCGCGCACACACACACACACACACACACACACACACACACACACACACACACACACACACACACACACACACACACACACACACACACACACACACACACACACACACACACACACACACACACACACACACACACACACACACACACACACACACACACGGCTACAGCCAATATGAACTCGACTCCAGCTGCACTGATGAGCGCCGGTCGCCAACTCCAGTTTGTCCCTATTCAAGCCATTGAATGTCGGACACCTCAACGTCGCTCTGGTACTAGCCAGAATGCAGAAAGACTTACCCAAGCTCCCTTCTCTTCACGGGGTCAGTCCAATGGCGGCTCTTCTACATAGATTTCTACGAGACGGGGACAGTAACACTAGCTCCAACATGTTGGATGTGATTTGAGGCTCGAACTGCTGCGATGGTATGCACATTCTTTGTTGCATAAACTGCCTTTTTGTCCACGCTTCCATCCGTTCTTTGCTTAAATCTAAATTTGCCATCAACGGGGCCGAGTAATGCTTGCTCATCTGGTTTGTTGTTCATGTTGCGAGTTGTTTTGTTTTGTTTTTGCTGCGGGGGAAGAGGACGACGAGGCGGACGGAGCTTTAGAGTATAGACTGAGTTACGTTTACTCCATAGAGCTAGTAGACCAATGGCGATTCTTCTACATTGACTTCAACTGCAGTTTGTCCCTATTCAGGCCATTTGAACAGCGCTCAAGCGCTCAGTTTCTGACTCCTCAATGTCGTGACTCCGGGTGGACTGCCGCTTCCGTGTGCGTTAGCATATTGGGTAGGTGTGAAACGGTGATACAGTGAGAAACGTTCCACTTCAATGGTGTGAATGGGCCATCAGTGACAAACGTTCCGTTCCAATGGTGGACAAAGAAAAGGTGCGAATAAATGCGTTATTTTTTATAACGCGCTATATTTTCTGTAATTAATTAGTCTCAATTAACGCGCTAAAGTCCCGGGCCTACTGTAAATACATTGTGTTGTACATCTCTATTCTTTAACACATGACCTACACTACAAGTTGTCTCTAAACACATTGTGTTGTACATCTCTATTCTTTAACACATGACCTACACTACAAGTTGTCTCTAAACACATTGTGTTGTACATCTCTATTCTTTAACACATGACCTACACTACAAGTTGTCTCTAAACACATTGTGTTGTACATCTCTATTCTTTAACACATGACCTACACTACAAGTTGTCTGTAAACACATTGTGTTGTACATCTCTATTCTTTAACACATGACCTACACTACAAGTTGTCTGTAAATACATTGTGTTGTACATCTCTATTCTTTAACACATGACCTACACTACAAGTTGTCTCTAAACACATTGTGTTGTACATCTCTATTCTTTAACACATGACCTACACTACAAGTTGTCTGTAAATACATTGTGTTGTACATCTCTATTCTTTAACACATGACCTACACTACAAGTTGTCTGTAAATACATTGTGTTGTACATCTCTATTCTTTAACACATGGCCTACACTACAAGTTGTCTCTAAACACATTGTGTTGTACATCTCTATTCTTTAACACATGACCTACACTACAAGTTGTCTCTAAACACATTGTGTTGTACATCTCTATTCTTTAACACATGACCTACACTACAAGTTGTCTCTAAACACATTGTGTTGTACATCTCTATTCTTTAACACATGACCTACACTACAAGTTGTCTCTAAACACATTGTGTTGTACATCTCTATTCTTTAACACATGACCTACACTACAAGTTGTCTCTAAACACATTGTGTTGTACATCTCATTCTTTAACACATGACCTACACTACAAGTTGTCTCTAAACACATTGTGTTGTACATCTCTATTCTTTAACACATGACCTACACTACAAGTTGTCTCTAAACACATTGTGTTGTACATCTCTATTCTTTAACACATGACCTACACTACAAGTTGTCTCTAAACACATTGTGTTGTACATCTCTATTCTTTAGTGGGTGGGAGGGGGGGGACTGGTGAAAGTAATAAAGTAATATGTAACACATTACTCTTTGATTCTAGTAATAATACTTTTTTCTAAGGGATCACAAGTAAAGTAAAGATATAATTCTTTAATATTGCCCAACACTGGTTGGAATAAAGGAAATTTGCAAAGAACAGAGATGTATTATACTATACATAGGATTTGGGATTTGTGATGCAGTGAGGAGAAAGAGAAAATAAAGACAAAAAAACGACAAAAAGAACTCAGTAACACAGTCAGTCTCAACAGGAGAAGAGGCTCTGTGTGACGACCAGATGAACATGCACTGCTCTGTGCTTGATGTTTATGGCTTGACACTAACACTTGCCCGCTTGCCCGGGGCAAGTAAAAAAAAAAATGGTGGGGCAAGTGAAGACTGCTACCTGGTTTGCCCGATCGGGCAAGTGTGCAACTTAGTGCACTATAACACAACACAAGATAAATGTGTCTTGAATGCAGTCATTGCACTCTGCCTCTGTGTCTTTCCCTGCTTTCTAGCTATCTCTACCTATCTCTCTCCCAGGTCCATTTGGTTCCAAACTATCATTTTGCTGGGGTCAGGTCAATTAATAGTTGTGCATACAGCATAATCAATCATTCATAGTACTAGGCCTACTCATTGAGACCATTAAGGTTGGGTGATGATGTCAAAATATTCCTGGACAAATATCGCTTATGGACGATATATTTATGTGATTTGATTACGGTTTACACTGCGTTGTGAGTAAAAAAAAAAAAAAAAAGTCCACAAGATCCACAAGCTCTCAAAAGTGCCAAACCCACAGACGCGCCAGTCTCATGGTCTCACTGCTGTTTGCACCACGCGCGTTGAGAACAAGCAGCAACAATCTTATTGTTGCTAACATTTTGTAAAACCCTCCTCTTGTTTTCCCTATTACGGTTTTATTTAATCCTGGTTATGATTAGTCTTAGGGTATCTCCCAACCTATTAGCTACCAGGATTCATAGCTCATCTGGTTCAAAAGTTCAAGAAAAACACCCTTTTTTGGTGATGGACTAGCAGCCATATTGGATTTGGCCGCTATGATGATTTGAGTGTTGCTGGCTCGGCCACGGTTTCCACAAACATGAGTATTCTGGACATTTTGAGCACCTCAATCTCACCACAATCTGTAGTTGCAACATGTTAGAAGTTACAGCCAGTTCAAACTAGTGGTCATTTTTAAAAAGGGTGTCGTCATTTTAGGGCATTTCATCCAGGATAGAGAATTAGATGTTTTCATGTAGCGATCAAATTAGGCAAAAATAGTTGATATTCTGAAGTGCACACAAATCTTATCCAGGTCCTCTACTACAGTAGTCACAACCATAAGCAAGTAGTTGCGACCAGGTTACAATAGTTGTTCACTATTTGTGACCACAAAGGACCTATAGCCACGACCATGACCATGACTAAGGTAGTAGCAACTAGTAAAGACCAGGTTGTAACCAGGACGTTGGTCGCTATTGGATTTGGCTGTCTCTGGTTCATTTCAGCCAGTCAGATGTTCTAACTCAGGGGTTTTCAACCTTTTTGACACCAGGGACCACCATTTATTCAGCATTTGAGCCACGGACCAGCATTTGAATACATTTTCACACCAAAGACCTAAAATTAAAGAATTCTTTTGATTTTGTCCACAAATCCAGGCTGTATTTTGCCCACAAAACAGTGTAACCTTCTTAATTAAGTGGCGCTAATTCCGATGATGAATATTCTAACTCTTGAGAGTGTGAAAATGAAACCAAATGGACCCGCAAGGGTCCATTTGGTTTCATTTTCACACTCTCAAGAGTTACATCTGGTTAACCAACTTTCCATCATTTAGCCTGGGGACAACCTGGAACCTTCTCAAGGACCACTGGTGGTCCCTGGACCACGTGTTGAAAAAACGTGTTGTAACTAACCTGTAAGCCTGGATGGCAGCAGAGGTGTTCTTCATAACTAACCTGTAAGCCTGGATGGCAGCAGAGGTGTTCTTCATAACTAACCTGTAAGCCTGGATGGCAGCAGAGGTGTTCTTCATAACTAACCTGTAAGCCTGGATGGCAGCAGAGGTGTTCTTCATAACTAACCTGTAAGCCTGGATGGCAGCAGAGGTGTTCTTCATCTCCATGTATTCGTGTCCCATGAGGGTCCAGGCTCCCAGACAGCGAGGGTTCAGTTTCAGAGCCCTCTGGAAGTACAGAGCTGCCTTCTCATGCTGCGACCGCAAGCTGTAGTAGTTACCTATGGACCACACACACGCACACGCACACGCACACGCACACACACACGCACGCACGCACGCACGCACGCACGCACGCACGCACGCACGCACGCACGCACGCACACACGCACACACACACACACACACACACACACACACACACACACACACACACACACACACAGTACCTAACTGGGCAACAAGAGTTCAGGAACCTTTCTCTCCATCTTTATACCACCAATTGGTATTTTATCTTATACATTTTAATCATTGAGAGAAAATGTGAGGGTATCTACCCTAGGGGACACAGGGAGAACATGTGAGGGTATCTACCCTAGGGGACACGGTGGAGAACATGTGAGGGTATCTACCCTAGGGGACACGGTGGAGAACATGTGAGGGTATCTACCCTAGGGGACACGGGGAGAACATGTGAGGGTATCTACCCTAGGGGACACAGGGAGAACATGTGAGGGTATCTACCCTAGGGGACACGGGGAAAACATGTGAGGGTATCTACCCTAGGGGACACAGGGAGAACATGTGAGGGTATCTACCCTAGGGGACACGGTGGAGAACATGTGAGGGTACCTACCCTAGGGGACACGGTGGAGAACATGTGAGGGTATCTACCCTAGGGGACATGGGGAGAACATGTGAGGGTATCTACCCTAGGGGACACGGGGAGAACATGTGAGGGTATCTACCCTAGGGGACACGGGGAGAACATGTGAGGGTATCTACCCTAGGGGACACAGGGAGAACATGTGAGGGTATCTACCCTGTATTTCTTACCTATAACACAGCAGGTCTCCACTCTGTACTTGTCTATCTCCACCAGGTTGTGAGCCAGATAGCTGAGCTCTGGTCTCATGCTCTGTGGAAGATCACAACACACAGTCAGTCAGGTAGAAACAACAGACACTGGATATAGCCGTGACAAGTTAGTGAAGTATGAAAACAACCTAAAGGCACCCATTCCATGAATCACTTTCACTCTGGTGGTGGTCCACAGTTAACTTATTACACTATTACACTTAATAGCCTATTACACCATTATCCTATAAACTACCAGTGAGATACACATAAACTTCATATTTGGGTATGTCTAAATATGGATGCACACTCGCACCCATTTTTCCAGTGGTTGATTAATATTACTGTACACATAGAATAAACACGGACTGGACGATATTTGGACCAGTTCTGACATCACACCTTGGATTAGTCAGCATGACAGAGTGCATTCAGAGAATATAAAAACGAGTTTATATCCTCCGAAAAAAAATCTGTGGCAGGTTATAACGCAGGTTTGAGCAGTTTTATAGGTTGCAGCTCCATTTTGTTGACGAGCAGCCACCATGTTAAAGAAGGTAATAGTAAGTGTTGGAGTCGGGGTGTTGGGGATCGGTGTGGCGTACTGTTTGAAGAAACAGCACAACCAGATCCAGATCCTGAAGACCAAGCTGGAGGCATCCAAACGGCAGACTGAAGACCTGAAGCTACAGAAGGAGGCGGCGGAGCAAAGGCACCGCGAGGCGCAGAAGCAGATTGAAGATCTGCAGAAAGAGGAGACGCCGAGGACAAGAGAGGACAGGCACCAGGTCCGCACCATCACAGACATGTCTGTTGTCGGACGGAGCGAGGAGGACACCCCTGGGAAGACCACAACGTACGAGGGGAAGGAGTACGACTTCGTCTTTGACGTTCAAATGACCGACGGAGTCGTGAAACTCCCCTACAACCTGACAGAAGACCCCTGGTTGACGGCGCACAATTTCAGGCGGAGGAACGGCCTCGGTGCTGGTGCGTTGGACCGAGTCGCCCATTTCATTATGGACAACACCAACGGACTCTCGCGCCGAGATCCGGTCCGGTGCGACCAGGTGGATCCTCCCACCGTGTTCGCTTCCACGTCTCAGCCTCCTCCTTCCGCCATGAACATCCACTTCCCCTGCACCAAGGGAATTACTTTTAAAGGAGCCAACGACAGCGGGAAGATCATGGCCAAGCTGCGGGAGCTGAACGACGGAGCACCGCTGGAGCACAAGCTGTCCGAGGACGAGCTGCTGGGCCTGGAGACGCTGCTGGCGTGCGTGGCGGCACCGCCGAGCTCGGCGGTCCAGACCCCAGACAAAGACCAGATACAGCTGCTGTGGAAAGCGTCTCAGCGAGGGCCCGAGGACGACGGCGTTGTTGTGGCGTTCTTACCGGTCTTGGACATTCTGAGGCTGGCGGTGCGCCACCCGCAGGTGGACGAGGTCCTGTGTGGAGACCAGACCACGGGGAAGGAGCTGGTGGACCTCATGCTGAGCTGGATGAGGTGCCGGGAGCGTCCCGTCAACCAGCTTCTGGCGCTGAGGATTCTGTGTAACTGCTTCAGCGGCAGGCACGGCCGAGAGCTTCTGCTGCAGCAGCGCCAGGCTGTGCTGGAGGAAGCAGCTCAGTTGGCCTCCGTGCGAGTCAAGAACATCCCTGTAGCCCTGGCCACTCTGGTGCTAAACTACGCAGGCCTTCTGTACGGCCACCCTGACGTCCTGGAGGCTCAGATCCACCCTGACGTCCTGGAGGCTCAGATCCACCCTGACGTCCTGGAGGCTCAGATCCAGTGCCTGTTGGTCATCAGCACCGTCCTGGAGTCTGAACAGGACAGTGAGGAGGCACTGTACAGGCTACTGGTGGCTCTGGGGACAACGCTAGTGTCGGACGAAGCGGTCAGGGGCCTCGCCCAAAACCTGGGAGTGGATTCACAGATTGTTAAAATTACAGAGTGCAATCGTCGAGCAATCTGGGAATCGGCCAGGCTGCAAGAGTGCTGCCGCCTGGTGTTGAAAGAACTTCAGTGAAGATACGTGGGGGGGAAGAGACAGGCTGCACGGATCTCCTGATTCAAGGATATAATACACAGACGGTTGGTGAAGAGGCGGCGGCCTGACTCCTCAGACGTTGAAGGAAGGATGAGGCCAATCTGCCCCCCCCAGGCATAAATCATTCCAGATTAAGCCAGGCTAACAGAGGACAAGTTCAAAGAAATATATCAGAAAAAACGATTTTTCCCTGGCGGTACCCATGAGCTAATCGTTTAGAACCAAATGGACCCTTATGGGTCTTTAGCTCTGAGTCTACGAATGTTATCTGCACATAGTGTCAGTATGAAAACAACAAACAAACAAAAAAGATGATGACAAATATCAATATTGTGATATTGGCTGAAAATACATTCTGATATGCCATTTGGCCATATTGCCTGCACCTACTGCATTACTGAAGAAAAAACTCATTACAATATTTGATCACATTTCTCATGCCCCTAAGATAATTGACCTGCAAAGTCCTGTCTAGATTCCCTGCGTATTTTTTCCCTCCAGGGTTTCATTTACGACAAAAGCATAAGTCAAAAATCGTCTCCATTATGCTAGCATAGTGGAATAATGTAATATGTGTAATAGGCTAATATGGTGTAATAGGGTGATATGTGTAATAGTGTCATTGTGTAATATGGCAATATGTGCAATAGCTGTAATAATAATAATAATCTTTATTTTATAATAATAATAATAATCTTTATTTGTATAGCACCTTTCATGACATAAAATGCAACTCAAAGTGCTTTACATTGCAATAGAGAAGAAGACAAAAAAAAGTGGGTATAAATTAAAGAGATCATTAAAATACATCAAAGCAGCAGTACAGTGAGGACCTGAAATAAGGCATAAAATATATAATCATAAAATATAGAATCACAGAAAATCAGTATAGTAGTGTAATAGTGTAATAAGGTTATATGTGTAATAGGCTTTAAGTGTAATAGGGTGATGTGTGATATTGTCATAGTGCAATAGGGTAAGATGTTAATAACGTTATAATGTAATGTGTAATTGTGAACGCAGAAATGTCTGTGTGTGTGTAACGCGCCGTAATGTCGCAGACGATAATGGATGGTTAGGTTATGTTTTAGTACTGTACGCACCTTGACATACAGCAGGTTGGAGAAGGTGTCCATGTTCTCGATGCGATACGGATCCTGTTCCCTCAGTTCATTGAACAGAGCCAGAGCCTGATCGATGTCTACCAAACAAAAACACAAAGTTATTGATCCCTGGGAGAAAGGGAGGACAGAAATACAATAAGAATGATAAAAGAATAATCACCATTATCATCATCATTATCATTAATAGGTATTTATGGCCTGAAGTGAGATCTCATCAAATCCAATAGTGTTCTGATGCAGCTGTTAAACCAATAACATTGTAGCTCCTAATGCTTTTCTTTGGAGGCAGCCCCACGTGGCTCTTATTATCAAACAAATGCTCTGCCATATAAAGAGAATAATTCAACTTTTTAACAAAATCGCAGATGAATATTCTTGCCATGGAAGAGTCGATGGACTCTTCCATCGCAGATTCAGCCCAACCATAAAAGAATCCAGAGTTGGTTGCATTGCGGCTACAGTTGAATACCAGTCAGTATATGAAGCATTGTCTGTCCGCTTGTGTATCTGTTCTGTTAAAGTAGACATTTTAGAGCTTCACAAATGAGGGGAGTGTGTTGGAATCTGACTGGAATCAGACTGTAATTCAGGTTGTTACAGTCTGATAGACACCTGATGTTGTGGTAGGTTACTGTAGCTTACTGTATTGATGTGAATCCTACCTCTGATGTTGTGGTAGGTTACTGTAGCTTACTGTAACAGTGTGAAACCTACCTCTGGTGTTGTGGTAGGTTACTGTAACAGTGTGAATCCTACCTCTGATGTTGTGGTAGGCCACTGCGATCTGGGAGATGATGTAGGTGCTCTTGGAGAAGCCGGCCTCGATCAGGCTCTGGTATTTCTGCAGAGCCTCTTTGATCATCTGCAGCTCAGTGTACATGTGGGCCATGAAGAAGTCTCTGATCCAACAGTCAGGCAGAGACAGAGACTTCAGCTGCAACCAGAGGGAGAGGATGAGGGTAGAATCAGAGACAGAGACTTCAGCTGCAACCAGAGGGAGAGGATGAGGGTAGAGACAGAGACAGAGACTTCAGCTGTAACCAGGGGGAGAGGATGAGGGTAGAATCAGAGACAGAGACTTCAGCTGCAACCAGAGGGAGAGGATGAGGGTAGAGACAGAGACAGAGACTTCAGCTGTAACCAGGGGGAGAGGATGAGGGTAGAATCAGAGAATCACAATAGCCACGTTTCCATAAGCCCTATTTTTGCGCAAAAACGGCTCTTGCGAAGAGAATGTTGAATGGAAACACTTCAAAATGCGAATAAGTTTCCATTTTGCGCAAAAATAATTTCTCGCTGAAAGGTGCCGTATCTTGGAGCGTATCGGAAGAGCCTAATGCGCAAATGAGGTATGGAAACGGCTTGCGAAAATACTTTGTATTGGAAAGCACTGGACACGCATCATAGCGCATTTGAAGAGTTGTGGCCTGCCGATGAGTGCATTGTTATTTGTTAATTTAAGTTATATTTCTACAAAAAACGCTCAGAATGGACGAGGGACGCATGGCCAATAACGTTCAGACTCCCATCGCGTCTGTTCATTAAAGTCGCAAGGCAGCTACAGGTCCTATATTTACAGTATCTGATCTGTATCATCATGCATGATAGCTAAGATTCGCAAGTGATATCAGACATAAACAGCTGTTTTACATGACCGGGCTCTGCCCTTATAGATATTATTCCGTTAATAAAGTTCGAACCCTTTTTCCTCGCACGTGTCGCGCTGCAGATGACATGGTGTAGTCTACAATATCGCATTTCATCAGTTAATGGAAACAGCGGACAATTCGCTCTTCTTTTTTCGACTTAAGTTCATACTCTTCCTATTTTCGCAAAGGTTTTATGGAAACGTGGCTATAGACTTCAGCTGTAACCAGGGGGAGAGGATGAGGGTAGAATCAGAGACAGAGACAGAGAATTGAGCTGCAACCAGGGGGAGAGGATGAGGGTAGAATCAGAGACAGAGACTTCAGCTGAAACCGAGGGAAGAGGATGAGGGTAGTCAGTGTTGCCAACTTGGCACATTTGTCGCTATATTTAGCGCTTTTTCAGACCCCACTAGCGCCAAAATTAGTGAAAAACTCCTGGCGGAAAATCTAGTGCTTTTTTACTGGTGAGTTGGGGTGAAATTGATTGACAGGCGCCAGAGATACAACCCTCATTTTTCACCATTTTTCCTCCTATGACAGTGGTTTTCAACCAGTGGTCCCCAGGCTAAATGATGGATAGTTGGTTAACCAGATGTAACTCTTTGAGAGCGTAAAAAAAGCATTTTTACACCCTCAAGAGTTAAAATATTCATCATGTGTGTTATCCCAAGTCTACACAACTAGAGAATGTAGAAGATTAATGGTCATTTTGGTCTGTATGTTTATATATTCCCTTCCAGGCAAGCATCTAGCGCATTCTAGTGCATTTTGGAAGTGACACTAGTGCATTTTGGATTTTGGAAGTTGGCAACACTGACAGAGACTTCAGCTGCAACCAGGGGAAAAGGATGAGGGTAGAATCAGTAGGCGTGGGACGATTACCTCACTGTACGATACAATATCGATAATTAGGGTTCAGATTTTTCCCCCCACAAATGACTGTGCTTTTATTATACTAGAACAAGGAGGATTCCACCCATTTTCAAGATTTTTTTTTTTCTTGTGAGGTACAAATGGAACCAAATGGACCCGCCATTTGGTTGTACGCCCCGAGAAATAAAAGGTCCTAAAAAAATCATTAACAAACACAACACAAACACAACTTGATGATGTCATCAAGTAAAATACAGTACAGTAAACTTTTGAAAATGGGTGGAATTCTGAACAATATGGAACGTGACAAGTTCAATCAACTAGGACATTTTAAAGCAATGACATGAATATTGAGGACCACTGACAAACAAACATGAGTTTTTTTTTTTTTTCTTGAAATGAGCTGGTTCAATTAGGGAATTAATTTGCTCGCAGTTGTAATTGTTTTAAGGAATTGTTGTCTACCTCTGTCTTCGTTTCTTTTGCTTTGATATGTTTTGTTCCCTGTTGAAGTTGGTTAACCAGATGTAACTCTTTGAGAGTGTAAAAATGAAACCAAATGGACCCTTGCGAGTCCATTTGGTTTCATTTTTATACCCTCAAGAGTTCAAAATATTCATCCGTTGAATTAGCCCAAGTTTATACAACTAGAGAATGTAGGAGATTAATGGTCATTTTGATCTGTATGTTTGACTGCTTAGTTTGTGAAATCAGGCCCGGTATTATGGACAAAAAGCAAAAATAAATCTTTAGTTTTGGGGTCTGTGGGGCTAAAATGTCTCCAAATTGTTGTCTCTGTGGCTCAAATATTGAATAAATAGAGGGCCCTGGTGTCAAAATGGTTGGTCTTACTCTTACTTTTATCTTGAAATTAGATTAATATCACACAGACTTTAGTTCAGCCTTTAGTCTTGGTCCTCCACAATATTTTATGTATCTCATTTGGCCCCTCGGGAAAAATAATTGCCCAGCTCTGGTTTAAATAAAGGTTATGATGATGACAGAAGGAGGAATATGACAGAAGGCTGGTGTTGTTGTGATGAGCGTAACGCCGTCACTCTGACAGCAAACAGACTGGTAGAATAATTGCCTCTTTCTTCACTGACAGAACAGGAGAAAACACATTTCTTGTACATGGTGTTGTAAGGATTCTCTTTACACCGTTCCAGCACAGTGTTTATAGTGATTAACTGTGGAATTAAGACGGTCTAATCAAAGTTGGTGGTGCGATGGCCTGTCCCACGCATAATTATGACAATTAATTAGTTTGGGGATTAGTTGTCACTCAAATGACTGACTGATGGACGATTTCATTATGTTTCTGTCAGTAACTAATCACTGGGACGTTACCAATCACAATTGCATTTATTTTCATAAGTCTGCATAATAAAGTGCACAGGTCAGAAATTATAGGAGTTGTTTTTTTATATATATAAAATTTGTTTATATAAAATCTGTTTATATAAAAAAAACAGATGAATAGTTGAAATCGCCAATCTGCAAGCTCAAAGCACGTTATGAACTGTTTGAGGAATGCCCTTTCCATATTTGAAGATGTTTGAAAATGTATGAACATATTTATTGATAAACATCCCCCCCTACCTCCACCTTCACATTCACTAGATGAACTGAACCTTTGTGGCCAAATATAATTTCCTGGGGTTTATTAGGACTATAAACCTAAAGCACCCCTCCCCCCAGGGGTTGACACTAAGGTCTCCGAGGCACTTGCCCATCGGGCAAGTGCAAGTCAGTTTCTACTTGCCCTCAGGTCATGGTCACTTGCCCCCCAAAAATATATTGTAAATTTGCATTTAAGTTTACTTCCTACTTGTTTGGGTTCCAGGTGGTCCCCAGTTAAGTTATTTAACCAGATGTAACTCCTGAGAATGTAAAAATGAAACCAAATGGACCCTTGCGGGTCCATTTGGTTTCATTTTTACACTCTCAAGAGTTAAAATTCATCATCTTAATTAGCCCAGGTCTACACAACTAGAGAATGTAGAAGATTAGGTCATTTTGATGTGTATGTTAATTTGCCTGTTTTGTTTCCCAAATCCAGCCTGGAATTGTGGATATCTAGAAAGCAGTGAAAGACACAGAGGCAGAGTGCAATGACTGCCTTCAAGACAAATTTATCTTGTGTTGTGTTATAGTGCACTAGGTTGCACACTTGCCCGATCGGGCAACCAGGTAGCAGTCTTCACTTGCCCCACCATTTTTTTTTACTTGCCCCGGGCAAGCGGGCAAGTGTTAGTGTCAAGCCCTGCCTCCCCCTATTTACCATCTCTATATCAGTGACCAGATGGAGGGTATATTTACCATCTCTATATTAGTGACCAGATGGATGATTCAGTGTATTTACAATCTCTATATCAGTGACCAGATGGATGATTCAGTGTATTTACCATCTCTATATTAGTGACCAGATGGATGATTCAGTGTATTTACCATCTCTATATTAGTGACCAGATGGAGGGTATATTTACAATCTCTATATTAGTGACCAGATGGAGGATTCAGTATATTTACCATCTCTATGTTAGTGACCAGATGGATGATTCAGTGTATTTACCATCTCTATGTTAGTGACCAGGTTGCAGAGTTCCAGCCAGGCTCCCCAGTGCAGCGGCAGGGCGTGTGTCGCCTCCACAAACACCTCCACTGCCTCCTTCAGCAGGTCCAGCTTCCGTAGCACCACTCCATACCTGTGTGCAGGAGATGACACACCTGTGTCTGAGTGGAAACCAATTTAACGTAATGAAAGAAATTTGAAAATAGTGATATTTTATATTTAGTTCTACATTTTATTTTGAAATCGCTCCGGCTGCTTATTGCCAGGTCACAAATCAAAATTAACCAAAATTAACAAATTGTTGATTAGGGTTTTCCTGCCGATCTCGCGGTCCTCGTTGATTTCCCGTTAGATTACGCACGCCGGTCACGACGACGGCTCGTATCACGACGAAATGCAGATTTTATTCTTTAATCCAACTATTCCAGTCCCAGCGCATCATCTGATGATCCCGTTGCTGACTTTCATTTGGAACAGAATTGCCGCGACAACTTGTTTTGTTTGTCCCATTTGCACCCATTCAATCCAATGCATTCAAAAGCCTCTCCTCGGATTCCAGGGCTGGTTGTCGTTTGCGCACGGGTAAATCAACTAGAGCTAGACGTCACTTCCTGATTTTTGACCCGGAACTTTTTGCTCAGATGGTCAGAGGACAGGTTAGTCAAGACACCAGAAATAAGCATGACGGCACCCCCCTCCTGTTTAGGCCATCTGGGGCTTCAAAATAAGGGTTTTTTTTACCGATTTCACTGGTTTGAGCCGTGGCAATGGGGAGAAAACAATGAAGATGCGCCCGCAGTAAAAGAGTTAATATTCATGTATTAGTACATTAGTGTAAGCAATTCTGGGAACATTCTTGGATTCTAACTTTCAGAGATGTGGCTGTGTGTGTGTGTGTGTGTGTATAGTGTATATATATCTTACAGATACAGTGTGAATCCATCCAGTTCTCCAGCGGTGTGTGTGTGTGTGTGTGTGTGTGTGTGTGTGTGTGTGCGCGTGTGTGCGTGCGTGTATATATCTTACAGATACAGTGTAAATCCGTCCAGTTCCCCAGCACTGTGTTTCTTACTCAGCTCGACCCTCAGTTCTCTCAGAGCTTCATTACGGACCTGGCCTTTCTCCAGAGGACCTGAAGGAGAACCACAGGATGGTAGAAATGTTGTCATGCCGGCGCTATCTTTACAGTAAAGTGTTAGGATTTTTCCCCACTTACATGCATGACTGTTCAATACTTCATTTTCAATACCTCATTTTCTTTCTTCATTGAGGACATTTTAGACCCACAGATCCCAAAACTAAAGATTTCTTTTGCTTTTGTCCACAATTCCAGGCTGGATTTCAGTCCAACATACAGATCAAAATGACCATTAATCTTCTACATTCTCTAGTTGTGTAGACTTGGGATAATTCATGTGATGAATATTTTAACTCTTGAGAGCGTAAAAATGGACCCATAAGGGTCCATTTGGTTTCATTTTTACGTTCTCAAGAGTTACATCTGGTTAACCAACTTAGCTGGGGACCGCCTGGAACCCTCATTCGATGCAATCTTTACTTTAATAAACCCCAGGAAATTATATCTGGCTCCAAAAGTTCAGTTCATCTACTGAATGTGAATGCAGAGGTAACTGATACGATGTAGCTCTGATCAACATCAATCAATGATGCATCAGTGTGTCAGAGGATCAATATGTCAGTCTGTCACGTTCAGTAGATGTTGTGATCTTTTGTGGCCACATATAATGTCTTGGGGTCTATTAGGTCTAGAGTAAGTAATAAAAACAAAATAAATCACCCTATTTTTTGTAAAACAAATACATATTTAGAATGTGGAACGCCCTACCAACAGGCTTAAAGACATGTGAATCCCTTGGGCCTGTCCAAACGTTTCTTATAAACCCAACTATGATTGGCCGCAATTCGACACTGGCCTCCGCAAAATTAAAGGGGTAATACACTTTCAAAAAAACTTTTGGTCATTTTATGGTCTACTCAGCCTCATGTGAACACACCAGACAGTTTATAAGTTACTCCTTTCAGTATTTAGATATTTGATGTTCATTTTAGCGCCTCCAGCTCCTTCCCATAGAAACCCATTATAACTTAAAACTCCATTTTAACCATGACAGATTATTCGAAAACAACCAATCTTTTTTCTGGTGACTGATATTGTCCTCCTAATACGTGAGAGGGCCGTGGAATTCCATTTACAGTTTTTATTTATTTTTAAAATATTGTTTTATTCATTTGGGTAGGCCTACCCAAATATGGAGGCGGCTACATTTTCCAAAACAATATTTTAAAAATAAATGAAAACTGTAGATGCAATTCCACGGCCCCCTCACGTATTAGGAGGACAATATCAGTCACCAGAAAAAAGATGGGTTGTTTTTGAATAATCTGTCATGGTTAAAATGGAGTTTTAAGTTATAATGGGTTTCTATGGGAAGAACGTTCCGGCAGACTAATGAACATCAAATATCTAAATACTGAAAGGAGTAACTTATAAACTGTCTGGTGTGTTCACATGAGGCTGAGTAGACCATAAAATGACAAAGTTTTTTTGAAAGTGTAGCACCCCTTTAAATTCTAAATACACTTACTTATTTTTTTTTACCTCTTTCAATTGATTTTTCAACTTTGTAGTCATGTTTAAAGGTAGGGTAAGTGATTTGAAATTCATGGTGTAATACCAGCCTGGTGCACTAAACCAGGGTTTTTTAACAGGTGGTCCCTGAGAGGGTTCCAGGTGGTCCCCAGCTAAGTTGGTTAACCAGATGTAACTCTTGAGAACGTAAAAATGAAACCAAATGGACCCGCAAGGGTCCATTTGGTTTCATTTTTACACTCAAGAGTTAAAATTAATCATCTTAATTAGCCCAGGTCGCAATGACCACCTTCAAGACAAATTTATCTTGTGTTGTGTTATTGCGCACTAAGTTGCACACTTGCCCGATCGGGCAACCAGGTAGCAGTCTTCACTTGCCCCACCATTTTTTTACTTGCCCCGGGCAAGCGGGCAAGTCTTAATGTCAAGCCCTGCATAGACATGTGTGATAGTACAGACTGTAGACTGTATGGTACAGACTGATGGTCCAGACTGTTCCTCACCTAGACTGTCCACTGTCTCATCATCCTTCTTCTTCTCTCCAGACTGAAAACACACAAGAAGAAACACAAGGTCAGCTTTACAGATACAAGAAGATACACAAGGTCAGCTTTACAGATACAAGAAGATACACAAGGTCAGCTTTACAGATACAAGAAGATACACGAGGTCAGCTTTACAGATACAAGAAAAAACACAAGGTCAGCTTTACAGATACAAGATACACAAGGTCAGCTTTACAGATACAAGAAGATACACAAGGTCAGCTTTACAGATACAAGATACACAAGGTCAGCTTTACAGATACGAAGGCAGCAAACACAACACAGCACAATGCAATGCAACACAATGCAACACAATGCAATGCAACGCCCTACAACGCAACACAACGCAACGCAACACAATGCAATGCAACGCCCTACAACGCAACACAACACAACACAATGCAATGCAACAGGTAGATTAGAAGACGATGAATATGGAGGCTGCAAAACCAGGAAGAAACTCAAACAATGGCTGATCTTTTGAGAACCAAATAAAAAAAGTTATTCCTCTTAGTTTACACAGTAATTCTAGTCTGACATATTTATCACTTTGAGAATATGAAAATGTTCTTCCTGTTATAGGTGGAAAGTAAGCCTGACAAAAATAGCAGCTCTACAAGCTCACAATGTCGACGCATCACTTCAGGACACAATGTGGACTTGAAGATCTAATAAACACTGTGTAACGCCTTCGCACTGCAAATAATGAAGTGGTTAATTTGTTATAGTTTCAGAATTTAAGAGACACTCTTAACAAACTGTTAAGAGCAAACCACTTATGCCCATGTTTTAACATTTAGTTTTTGTGACTTAACCCAGTACTTGATCATACTACAGCAGTGGTTTTCAACCTCTCATCCCAGGGCCCACCATTTATTCAGCATTTGAGCCACGGACCATCATTTGAGGACATTTTAGCCCCACAGACCCCAAAACTAAAGATTTCTTTTGCTTTTGTCCACAATTCCAGGCTGAATTTGGGAAACCAAACAGTCCAACATACAGATCAAAATGACCATTAATCTTCTACATTCTCTAGTTGTGTAGACTTGGGATAATTCACATGATGAATATTTTAACTCTTTGAGAGCGTAAACATGAAACCAAATGGACCCGTAAGGGTCCATTTGGTTTCATGTTTACACTCTCAAAGAGTTACATCTGGTTAAGCAACTTTCCATCATTTAGCCTGGGGACCACCTGGAACTCTCTCAAGGACCACTGGTGGTCCCCGGACCACTGGTTGAAAACCACTGTAATACAGCATCACACAGGCAGAAGCATCGATCTGCTAGCAGATCTACAAGCTCACGGCACGTTTTTGCTGAACATGTTACAACTGCTACTTTTGCCGTTTCTTTTTTTTTTGTTGATCGTTTGTTTTTATAGAATTTAGAATCCTCCAAAGTAACAGTGTTTGGGCATTATGAGGACAGAGACGTCTCTCACCAGATAGTAACAGAGTTTGGACATTATGAGGACATCAGATAGTAACAGAGTTTGGACATGATGTCCTAGTAACAGAGTTTGGACATTATGAGGACATCAGATAGTAATTATTATGAGGTTATGAGGACAGAGATGTTCTCTCACCAGATAGCGTGAGTACATGTACAGGAAGTAGGCCTTCTGGCTGCGACAGCCTCGCAGGAAGTAGGCAGCACGGTCGTACTCCTTCAGGTCAAAGTAGGACTTGGCCAAACCAAGAGCATCCAGATCTAGAGCATCATCCTGTTGGTGGGGGGGGGGGGGCAGAGAGAGAGAGAGAGAGAAAGACAGAGAGACAGAGACAGGGACACAGAGGGAGAGAGAGGGAGAGAGAGAGGGAGAGAGAGAGAGAGAGAGAGAGAGAGAGACAGAGAGACAGAGAGACAGAGAGACAGAGAGAGAGAGAGAGAGAGAGAGAGAGAGAGAGAGAGAGAGAGAGAGAGAGGCAGAGAGAGGCAGAGAGAGGGAGAGAGAGAGAGACAGACAGAGAGATCAGCGCTTTCCATTTCAACATAATTGATCAGACAACTCAAAGCCCTTTACTAACAAATGGATCCTTGGAGCTGTGGTTATTGTGCTTGCACCGAAGCCTTGGAGGCATATACAAAACACACGTAAAAGCTTTAACTCCATCATATCTCACTGGTCTCATAAAACCCTACAAGCTCTCCTGTGCACTGTGATCAGCCGACACTGAGAAGCTGTCCCATTACAGCCCATACTGAGAAGCTGTCCCATTACATACCAACCCATAGTACTTGCAGTATCCTCCTAGGTAGTTTAGATAGCACCCCATTAGACTGACATAGCACTGACTTATCTAGGATGTCTAATGTCTTACCATGTTTTAGTGCTTACATTGTAAAGTGTATTGTAAATTCTGCTTAAATTGTAAACTTTAATCTGTATAATGCATTGCAATGTCTCCACTTGATGCAAGAAGTCGCTCTCGATTAAGAGTGTCTGCTAAATGTCTAAATTGTACATTGTAACTCTTTCCCAGCTGCTGATATGAGCCATGACCAGTTCATACTGACAAAATGGAACATGGAAACAATTCAGAAGTGCACAAAATGAGTATACACACTCTCAAGAGTTAAAATATTCATCATGTGAATTAGGCCAAGTTTACACAACTAGGGAATGTAGAAGATTCATATGTTTGACTGCTTTGTTTCCAATCCCAAATCCCAAAGAAATATTTAGTTTTTGGTCTGTGGGGCTAAAATGCTATCTTATATATTATTACTAATGTTGATTGAGGATTTGGCCTGCATGTGCCAGGACTGTGAGGACATCTAGTGGTCAAACTATAAATCTGATAATGCACTATAAAAGCAAACTATACACCGCGTTCCAAATTATTATGCAAATCATGTTTTTGTTTGATTTTCCAACATATTTGATGCAAATGATGATCAGCATAATTTTCGAGTCATTAGCTGTCAATTCTTATTTCAAATGTTATTGAACAAACCTCCTAATGAAAACAGAATTTAGAAAATAAATTAAAAACTTAAAAAGTTCCAAATTATTATGCACATCATAGTTTCAAGACATTTTCTAGTTTGTAAAGAACTGAAAATAGTAATTTGTTGAATTCATAGCAATAATGAGGTCATATGTACTGGGAAAAAAAGCTATTTCAATCCAAAACATGTTAACAGGTCCAGTTACATGTTAACATGGACCCCCTTGTTTGATAGCAGCTTGCGTCCATCAAACTTGTGAGTTTATGGAGAGTTTCTGCTTGAATGTCTTTGCAGGATGTCAGAACAGCCTCCCAGAGTTGCTGCTTGGATGTGAACTGCCTCCCACCCTCATACTGTACATGAAGACCATTTTTCAAACAGTCTTGTTCACTGATGAGTGCCGTCCAATAAGGCTGCGACGTCAGCAAGTAGGTGGCGGAGTCATGTTTTGGGCCGGAATCCTAGGGGAAGATCTGGTCGGCCCCTTTAGGGTCCCTGAAGGTGTGAAAATGACTTCTGCAGAGTATGTTGAGTTTCTGACTGACCACTTTCTTCCACTGTACAAAAGCGAAGAATCATGCTTTCTGAAACAAAATCATCTTCAAGCATGACAATGCACCATCTCATGCTGCAAGGAATACCTCAGCTTCATTGGCTGCTATGGGCATAAAAGGGAAAAAAAAAATCATGGTGTGGCCCCCATCCCCCCCTCCCCCTGACCTCAATCCTATTGAGAATGTCTGGAGCATCCTCGAGCGAAAGATCTAAAGGGGCCGACCAGGTCTTTCCCTAGGACTCCGGCCCAAAACATGACTCCGCCACCTCCTTGCTGACGTCGCAGCCTTGTTGGGACATGGTGGCCATGCACCAACCATCCACTACTCCATCCATCTGGACCATCCAGGGTTGCACGGCACTCATCAGTGAACAAGACTGTTTGAAAAATGGTCTTCATGTACAGTATGAGGGTGGGAGGCAGTTCACATCCAAGCAGCAACTCTGGGAGGCTGTTCTGACATCCTGCAAAGACATTCAAGCAGAAACTCTCCATAAACTCACAAGTTTGATGGACGCAAGCTGCTATCAAACAAGGGGTCCTATGTTAGCATGTAACTGGACCTGTTAAGATGTTATGGATTGAAATAGCTTTTTTCCCAGTACATATGACCTCATTATTGCTATGAATTCAATAAATTACTATTTTCAGTTCTTTACAAACTAGAAAATGTCTTGAAACTATGATGTGCATAATAATCTGGAACAGTGCGAAACGCACTTTTCCAAGTTTTTAATTTATTATCTAAATTCTGTTTTCATTAGTAGGTTTGTTCAATAACATTTGAAATAAAAATTGACAGCTAATGACTTGAAAATTATGCTGATATCATTTGCATCAAATATGTTGGAAAATCAAACAAAAACATGATTTGCATAATAATTTGGAACGCGGTGTAAAGACGGTGTTGAGATTCTTGGACCGTGACATGCCTAATACACACCTCTGTGAAGGGAGCGGGTACAGGCAGATCCTCCTTGGAGAGAGGCTCCAACGCAAACGCCAACTCTGACGCCCTGAATGAGGGAGGAGGAGAAGGAATTATTATTGACACATCTTCAGGTGATAAATCACTGAACCACTTTAGTTCTAGAAGTGTTGGGCATTAGGTTTGAAAAAATAAGGGGAATTCCACCCATTTTCAACATTTGTATGGCATTAAGAAGGCAGGGGTTGACACTAAGGTCTCCGAGGCACTTGCCCATCGGGCAAGTGCAAGTCAGGTTCTACTTGCCCTCAGGTCATGGTCACTTGCCCCCCAAAAATATATTGTAAATTTTGCATTTAAGTTTACTTCCTACTTGGGTGCTTTAAACCAGGGGTTTTCAACAGGTGGTCCCTGAGAGGGTTCCAGGTGGTCCCCAGCTAAGTTGGTTAACCAGATGTAACTCTTGAGAACGTAAAAATGAAACCAAATGGACCCTTGCGGGTCCATTTGGTTTCATTTTTACACTCTTAAGAGTTAAAATTCATCATCTTAATTAGCCCATAGTGGTCACAGACCCAGTGGTCCCTGACCCCAGCAAAATGATAGTTTGGAACCGAATGGACCTGGGAGAGAGATAGGTAGAGATAGCTAGAAAGCAGGGAAAGACACAGAGGCAGAGTGCAATGACTGCCTTCAAGACAAATTTATCTTGTGTTGTGTTATAGTGCACTAAGTTGCACACTTGCCCGATCGGGCAACCAGTAGTAGTCTTCACTTGCCCCACCATTTCGGCAAGCGGGCAAGTAAGGCGGGCATTAACGTGGTGAAACACAACTTGATGACATCATCAAGTTGTGATGACATCATCACGTTGTTAATGATGTTTTTAGGAGGTGTACAAATGGATCCAAATGGACCCGTTTGGAGTTCATTTGGTTCCATACAGACAGTAATATGCACGCTCTCAGAAAAAATGTTCAAAAATGGGTGGAATGCCCCTTTTCAGTGCAGTGCGGCGACACGTTCTACTAAATCACAGACCATAAACAGAATTGTGGTCGCAGTGATTGAGAACTCAGTGAGGCCTTACTATGGAAGCCAGACAGAACATGTCCAGGGCTTGACACTAACACTTGCCCGCTTGCCCGGGGCAAGTAAAAAAAAATGGTGGGGCAAGTGAAGACTGCTACCTGGTTGCCCGATCGGGCAAGTGTGCAACTTAGTGCACTATAACACAACACAAGATAAATTTGTCTTGAAGGCAGTCATTGCACTCTGCCTCTGTGTCTTTCACTGCTTTCTAGATATCCACAATTCCAGGCTGGATTTGGGAAACAAAACAGGCAAATTAACATACAGATGAAAATGACCATTAATCTTCTACATTCTCTAGTTGTGTAGACCTGGGCTAATTAAGATGATGAATTTTAACTCTTGAGAGTGTAAAAATGAAACCAAATGGACCCGCCAGGGTCCATTTGGTTTCATTTTTTACGTTCTCAAGTTAGATCTGGTTAACCAACTTAGCTGGGGACCACCTGGAACCCTCTCAGGGACCGCTGGTGGTCCCCGGACCACTTGTTGAAAACCCCTGGTTTTAAAGCACCCAAGCAGGATACTTAAAGGGGTACTTCACCCAAAAAAAAACTTTTGGTCATTTTATGGTCTACTCAGCCTCATGTGAACACACCAGACAGTTTATAAGTTACTCCTTTCAGTATTTAGATATTTGATGTTCATTAGTCTGCCAGACCCAAACCCATTATAACTTAAAACTCCATTTTAACCATGACAGATTATTCGAAAACAACCCATCTTTTTTCTGGTGACTTATATTGTCCTCCTAATTCGTGAGAGGGCAGTGGAATTGCATCTACAGTTTTCATTTATTTTTAAAATATTGTTTTGTAAAATGTAGCCCCCTCCATATTTGGGAATGCCCACCCAAATGAATAAAACAATATTTTTAAAATAAATAAAAACTGTAAATGAAATTCCACAGCCCTCTCACGTATTAGGAGGACAATATCAGTCACCAGAAAAAAGATGGGTTGTTTTCGAATAATCTGTCATGGTTAAAATGGAGTTTTAAGTTATAATGGGTTTGGGTCTGGCAGACTAATGGCAGACTAATGAACATCAAATATCTAAATACTGAAAGGAGTAACTTATAAACTGTCTGGTGTGTTCACATGAGGCTGAGTAGACCATAAAATGACCAAAAGTTTTTTTTTGGGTGAAGTACCCCTTTAAATGCAAAATTTACAATATATTTTTGGAGGGCAAGTGACCATGACCTGAGGGCAAGTAGAACCTGACTTGCCTCGGAGACCTTAGTGTCAACCCCATATAGGCAAGGCTGACATGGAATTCCATATTTGGACATGCATGTCATCAGTCTAGTCATGCAGTGATTTTCAACCTTTTTGACACCAGGGTCCACTATTTATTCAACATTTGTGCCACGGACCACCCTTTGATGATATTTTAGCCCCACAGACCCCCGAATACTAAAGATTTCTTTTGTTTTTGCCCGCAATTCCAGGCTGGATTTCGGGTAAACCAAACAGTCCAACATACAGATCAAAATGACCATTAATCTTCTACATTCTCTAGTTGTGTAGACTTGGGATAATTCACATGGATATGATAAATAAAAATATGAAATATGATATATATATGATATATCAGATCAGGGGATTTCAACAGGTGGTCCGGGGACCACCAGTGGTCCTTGAGAAGGTTCCAGGTGGTCCCCAGGCTAAATGATGGAAAGTTGGTTAACCAGATGTAACTCTTGAGAATGTAAAAATGAATATTTTAACTCTTGAGAATGTAAAAATGAATATTTTAACTCTTGAGAGTGTAAAAATGAGTGTAAAAAATCTCAAGAGTTAAAATATTCATCTGAATCAGCAGCACTTAATTAAGAAGTTTACACTCTTTTGTTGGCAAAAACCAGCCTGGAATTGTGGACAAAATCAAAATAAATCTTTAGTTTTGGGGTCTGTGGGGCTAAAATGTCCTCAAGTGGTGGTCGGCTGCACAAATGCTGAATAAAGTGGTCCCTGGAGTCAAAAAAAAGGTTGAAAACCCCTGGTATATCAGATTAGATCCTAAGTGTTCAGGTATATAACGGTCAGTGACGTTAGCTAGCAGCAGTCTGAACGTTTCTAACGGCATCACAGAGACATTATTATTATACCCATATATGGTGCTATGTAACGCTATGCTCACCATTTGACGCTGTGCACCAGACCTCTCTCTTTGCACAGAGAAATCACTGAAATCAGATCCTTTTTGATTTGTTTCAGATCACCAAACTCGCTGCACAGAGCCGCCATTTTTTGTGTGTGTGTCCACACTTCAACAAGGACGCGTCTCATTGGCTGCGCGAGGCAGCAGCGAAGCGAGCATGCGGCCGCCGGATTGGTTCCGGGGACCGTCGGCCTATCAGCGGCCGCGGGGGTTCTGCTGGTCACCAGAGCCATCTAGTAGAAGAGTTGCGACATTGAGGGGTCAGAAAACAGCCTGGTCACGTGGTTCATGTACTCGCGTGAGCCCCATAGGCTTCAATGCATTCAGTAACTTCCGGTTGTCACTATTCATTGTCCCTATCCAACAGAAGTCTATGTAGAGGGACTGGCCCCATGAAGTGAACGGAGTTGGCGTAACCCTGTCTATTTCCAAGGCTCTGCTGGTCACGTGCGTGACGCGCACGAGAGCGTGTGTTGCCATGATCCTCTGCTGCGTTGTATTATAAGCGAGTTTGGGCGTGTTTTTTGCCTGGCTTTGTTTCTAAAGCAGATGGTCCCCAAAGGGGGGTCTACTACTACTCCGGGGACCCCCAGCCAGGCAGGGGAGGGAGTCTCAGGGGCTAAATCGACTCCGTGAAAAAGTGTACAAATCTGGGGAATTCCAAAGTGTAGCTGTTTGTTTGGGAATTGGGGATTGGTGTTTCTAAAGTCTGGCTGTTTTATTTGGAGGCTTTATTAAAGCAATTCAATTCATTTGAATCCAATTCAATTCAAATTACTTTATTGCCATGAGAAAACTTACATTGCCAAAGCAAAAAGAACAACAACAACAACAACAACAACAACAACAACAACAACAACAACAACACAAAAAATGATCATTTGGAAGTCGATTATTATGTTCAGTAAATTAATTTCTATATCCCAAGATCAATCAAGTCCACACAATGATTATTTTAGGGTGGTTGTGTTCCATTTGAAATCCTTCTTTTATCACTGCAGTTCACAACGTTTTAACGTCTACCAAGGAGCCCCAAAATACACTCAACAAAAATATAAACGCAACACTTTTGTTTTTGCTCCCATTTTTCAGGGGATGGACTTAAAGGTAGGGGAAGTGATTTGAAATTCATGGTGTAGTACCAGCCTGGTGCACTAGGGGCCCCCAAAAGTAGCTACACTATGTGAACCTGCTGCTCGCTCCTGATTGGAGGAGAATTGGTGGTGACCTGGGGAACTTTTATTAGCTCCTCTGCTAACGTGGGGGAGGGGGAAACTCCATATGTGGTTTCCACACCTTATAATAGAGCATTTTAACAGAAAAAAATATTTTTTGGGTAATATCTGACAAAAGTGAAATCACTTCCCCTACCTTTAAAGCCCTAAAATTCATTCCAGATATACAATATAACCATTTCTTTCAAACACTGTTCACAAATCTGCCTAAATGTGTGATATTGAGCACTTTTGCTTTGTTAAGATAATCCATCCCACCTCACAGGTGTGCCACATTAAGATGCAGATGTGACATCATGATTAGTGCACAGGTGTACCTCAGACTCTCCACAATAAAAAGACACCCTGAAATGTGCAATTTTCTTTTGCCTTATTGGGTGTATGGGCCTCCGAACCAGTCAGTATCTGGTGTGAACACCATTTGCCTCATGCAGTGCAACACACCTTCTTCGCATAGTCAATTGTGGCCTGTGGAATGTTGCTCCACTCCTCTTCAATGGCTATGTGAAGTTGCTGGATATTAGTGGGAACTGGTATGCGCTATCGAAATGGTAATAATGTGGTAATATTGTGTTATTACCATTTTTACAGTGTGTACCAGTTCCCACTAATATCCAGCAACTTCACATAGCCATTGAAGAGGAGTGGAGCAACATTCTACAGGCCACAATTGACAATCTGATAAACTCTATGCGAAGAAGATGTGTTGCACTGCATGAGGCAAATGGTGGTCACACCAGATACTGACTGGTTCGGAGGCCCATACACCCAATAAGGCAAAAGAAAATTGCACATTTCAGGATGTCTTTTTATTGTGGAGAGTCTGAGGTACACCTGTGCACTAATCATGATGTCAAATCTGCATCTTGATGTGGCACACCTGTGAGGTGGGATGGATTATTTTAACAAAGCATCCAAAGTGCTCAATATCACACATTTAGGCAGATTTGTGAACAGTGTTTGAGAGAAATGGATATATTGTATATCTGGAATGAATTTTAGGTCTTTAAGTCCATCCCCTGAAAAATGGGAGCAAAAACAAAAGTGTTGCGTTTATATTTTTGTTGAGTGTATAAGCATGCATTTGCCAATGATGCAGGCGTTTCCTTTGGGCTTGCTGTTTTGCCAACATCTGGCAACAGCATCCCCCTACAGTATAAAGAGTGTATTGCAGGCTGTGGTGTCCCCACTGGTTCGGCTCAATGCTTACTTCATTCAATTCTGAATAAACTTACAGCTCCTGTCGCCAGGGCATCGTTTTATTAATGGATTAGCTGTCAAAAACAGCTAAAATAAAAGTACTGTGTCGTTTTTCTTTTTTTTTTTTTTGTTTGTTTCTGTTTTGTTTTTGTTTTTTTCTCTGTCCTACTCTGTGTTTGTGTTTGTCATGCAGAGTGCTTGTCATTACTGTACTCACTGTATAGTGAGTTATAATATAATGGTATAATGATGTTGTTGATGAAGTTGGTGGAAATAATAATGGCAACAGCACTGAGATAGATGGTAAATGTATATTATAGGAATACAATATAGATGATGAGTTGCATAATCTATAATATCATGTATTTTTATTTACTTGTTTATTTATTGTCCCCGCTTCTCTCTCTTCCTCTTTCTTTTATGACATCTGTATTGTTCCCCTGAATTTAGCCGCTCATATGTATATTGGTAATCTATTCACGCTTCTGTTGAATAATAGAAAATAAAAACGATGAACAGCGCCCGAGGTTTGATCCCCCGTTTCACTAGTGATCCAGGAGAGGAGCAATGTTCACTTAGGATTGAAGTAACCACTGAGCTAAAGTCATCGCAGCAGTTTTACCCTGCAATAACCCTTATATAGTCTTCTGGGCAGAGCCTCAGACTGAGTTATCCGTTCACTGATCTACATCTGCGACAAGTCCTGGACCCGAAGCAGGCAGAACGTACGCATTGGACTGAGTCAACAGCCCAGCTTTAATGATCTCTAAATCCTTTTATTTTACAACATAGCCTAAACCCTTACAGAAGCTTTAGTTGGACTGTACAATACTTTAAAACAGCGGGCATGTTGCACACGTGCTTCTAAAAAAGCTCCTCGCCCTCCCTCGTTGAAAACTATGTATTTCCAACTCCAGAGTGTCCCTATTATTGTCCCTATTCGGGCTGCATGGACAGCTAGGCAGCTGCTCGAGCGCTCAGTTTTCTGACCCCTCAATGTCGCAACTGTGACAGCACATGGCTCATCATGGGGGCTGGTGGTGGTATAAATAAATGGTGTATTTCCAGCTGTGTTCCAGTGCGCTGGTTTAGCTCAGTGGATACTTCACTGCAAATCCTACTCATCTCCACCTCTGTCGGCTGAACGGCAGAGACGGGTGACGGATCCGACCCACGGGCGCTGCCCAGCGTTTTGGCCTGGTTGTCACTGTCTGAAACAAACAAAAGGCACGCACATCCAAAAAACCTAACTAAATACCAGTGCTGGGCCGAAAAACAGACTAGGAAGAAATAAATAAGGTCCGCACACTGGACTGAAGCTCCAAGTTAAAGGTGTTTATTTCACCATAAGCATGATGACGTTTCGAGCCTCACGGCTCTTCTCTGATGAAGATGCCACCGCGCTGGCCGTAGCTCAGTGGTTACTTCGAACACAATCAAATTGCTTTGATCAGTTCTCATCCTCCTGTGATCGAAACAAGGGAAGTGAAGCAGGCCGGTCCGGTCCAGGGGATCGAACCGCGGGCGCTGTCCAGCGTAGATTTTTTTGTGTGTATTTCTGTGTAATATTGGTTCAGTTTTCACCAGGAAGGAGGAATGTAGAGCTCACCACACCCAAAAGAATATACCAATATTTATATCTGGGACCACCTTGGATACCTATAGACCTCTAAGCTCAGGGGTTTTCAACAGGTGGTCCGGGACCACCAGTGATCCCTGAGAGGGTTCCAGGTGGTCCTCGATCAGGTTAAATGATGGAAAGTTGGTTAACCAGATGTAACTTGAGAGCGTGAAAATGAAACCAAATTGACCATTTGGTTTCATTTTCACACTCTCAAGAGTTAAATAGCCTATTCATCATCATTCATCATATTCATATAACTTAGCCCAAGTCTACACAACTAGAGAAGAATGGTTTTTTGATGTTTATTTGACTATTTTGCCTGGAATTGTGGACAGAAACCAAGGAAATCTTTAGTTTTGGGTGTGAGGGGTGAAACTGTCATCAACTGGTGGTCCGTGGCTCAAATGCTGAATAAACGGTGGTCCCTGGTGTCAAAAGGGTTGAAACCCCCTGCTTCTAGCCTATGCGTGATGGAAGGGGCAAAAGAAAAAATACCTGTTTCCGCCCGGTCTCGAACCGGGGACCTTTCGCGTGTTAGGCGAACGTGATAACCACTACACTACGGAAACTCAGGTGGCGTCAGAGCTTTCGAATTGACATTTTATAATTGGAAACTCCATCTTGGAGGACCCCAATCTAGCAGTGATTCTCAACAGGTATATTTTGAAAGGACCCCCAGTTTGACATGCACTATATTAGTCTCCGGACCCCCATTTATTGGGGTTTTGGGAATGAATCAGCAAAATCATTAAACGACTGTCTTTGATATAGAAATCAACTACCAACTCAAACCACTAGATGGTGCTGTCTGACAAACAGCTAATTTTGCCAGGTCAGAATTGAAGTTTTCCACCCATTTTCATTTTTTCCCTGAGAGGGGTCTGAAAGAAAAATCATTAACATGGTGAAATACATCTTGATGATGTATTTTTGGGGAACTTTTTCATCATGTGCACACAACATCTCTAAGGTATATTAATAACATTAAAATGTTGAAAATGGGTGGAGTTCCCCTTCAAGGACAATAATCATAATAATATTAGACATTGACACTGTACTAATATCATAGCCTATTAGTATTATGAGCTGTTTGGACAGATCACATCACTGTATCACACGCACCAAGAAAACAGTCTAATTTTGAATCTGAAAGTTTGACTCAAGTTGACAACAATGTTGAAAGAAAATAATTATGGTATATACTGTAAATAGTTCGTTAAATTCTGTAACACCTGATGGTTCAGCAGAGCAGCTGTTTAATTACCTAGGACAGGGGTTTTCAACCTTTTTCATCCCAGGGCCCACCATTTATTCAGCATTTGGGCCACGGACCACCAATTGAGGATATTTTTAGACCCACAGACCCCAAAACTAAAGATTTCTTTTGCTTCTGACCTTGACAATTAATCTTCCAGCTGTGTGGATTTGGACTAATTCGCATAAGGGATATTTTAACTCTTGAGAGTGTAAAAATGAAACCAAATGGACCCGCAAGGGTCCATTTGGTTTCATTTTTACACTCTCAAGGGTTACATTTGGTTAAAACAACTTAGCTGGGGACCACCTGGAACCCTCTCAAGGACCACTGGTGGTCCCCGGACCACCGGTTGAAAACCTCTGACCTATACCTATATAGGCTTACTTGTACTTTTTCCACTTCTTCACAGTAGGTTATTTTTTAATCTACATTTCCAACCAATATAATCACAAATCGTTTTCGTCATCCTTATAGCCCAGTGGTTATAAACCAGGGGTCTGGGTACCACCCGTGGGTCTTGAGGGAGTTCCAGGTGGTCCCCAGTATTGCTAACCAAATGGGCCTTTATAGATTAAAGGTACAGTGGCTTGCGAGAGTATTTGGCCTCCTTGAACGTTGTGACCTTTTGCCACATTTCAGACTTCAAACATAAAGATATAAAACTGTACATGTTTGTGAAGTATCAACAACAAGTGATACACACTCATGAAGTGGAGCAAATTTAATGGATATTTCAAACTTCTTTTAAAAAAATGAAAAACTGAAAAATGGGCATGCAAAGTTATTCAGCCCGCGTAAGTTAATACTTTACTTTGTGAGTGTTGGTCAATATTACTTAGGAAAGTATAACTTCTTTACTTTACCTTAGACAAAGTAATATCATTACTTTACTTATTACTGGAATCGAAGAGTAATATATTACATATTACGTTATTACTTTCCCAAGTTCTCAACTCCCACCTTTGAAAAAATAGAGATGTACAACATAATCTGTTTAGCGAGCTCTTTTTAGAACTGAATCCAATCCCACAAACTGCACCTGAAAACAAAGCCATCTTGCATTGTTGCCAAAAAGTTCGATTTTGACCAGAGCACCTTCTTCCACATGTTTGGTGTCTCCCAGGTGGCTTGTTGCAAACTTTAAACAACACTTTTTATGGATATCTTTAAGAAATGGCTTTCTTCTTACCACTTCTCCATAAAGAACAGATTTGTGCAGTATAGGACTGATTGTTGTCCTATAGACAGCTGTAGACCTCAGTATAGGACTGATTGTTGTCCTATAGACAGCTGTAGACCTCAGTATAGGACTGATTGTTGTCCTATGATTTGTGCAGTATAGGACTGATTGTTGTCCTATGATTTGTGCAGTATAGGACTGATTGTTGTCCTATGATTTGTGCAGTATAGGACTGATTGTTGTCCTATGATTTGTGCAGTATATGACTGATTGTTGTCCTATGATTTGTGCAGTATATGACTGATTGTTGTCCTATAGACAGCTGTAGACCTCAGTATAGGACTGATTGTTGTCCTATGATTTGTGCAGTATAGGACTGATTGTTGTCCTATGATTTGTGCAGTATATGACTGATTGTTGTCCTATAGACAGTTGTAGACCTCAGTATAGGACTGATTGTTGTCCTATAGACAGCTGTAGACCTCAGTATAGGACTGATTGTTGTCCTATAGACAGCTGTAGACCTCAGTATAGGACTGATTGTTGTCCTATAGACAGCTGTAGACCTCAGTATAGGACTGATTGTTGTCCTATAGACACTGTAGACCTCAGTATAGGACTGATTGTTGTCCTATGGACAGCTGTAGACCTCAGTATAGGACTGATTGTTGTCCTATAGACAGCTGTAGACCTCAGTATAGGACTGATTGTTGTCCTATAGACAGCTGTAGACCTCAGTATAGGACTGATTGTTGTCCTATAGACAGCTGTAGACCTATAGGACTGATTGTTGTCCTATAGACAGCTGTAGACCTCAGTATAGGACTGATTGTTGTCCTATAGACAGCTGTAGACCTATAGGACTGATTGTTGTCCTATAGACAGCTGTAGACTCTGCAGTTCATCCAGAGTGATCATGGGTCTCTTGGCTGTATCTCTGATCAGTCTTCTCCTTGTATGAGCTGAAAGTTTAGAGCAGGGGTTTTCAACCTTTTTGACTCCAGGGACCACCATTTATTCAGCATTTGAGCCACGGACCACCATTTGATTACATTTTCCCACCAAAGACCTGAAATTAAAGAATTATTTTGATTTTGTCCACAATTCCAGGCTGCATTTTGCCAACA
This sequence comes from Benthosema pterotum, assembly GCA_039105355.1. Lineage (NCBI taxonomy): Eukaryota > Metazoa > Chordata > Actinopteri > Myctophiformes > Myctophidae > Benthosema > Benthosema pterotum. The sequence goes on along the minus strand of CM076975.1, from coordinate 51,332,010 downwards.
AAACAGTGTAGACTTCTTAATTAAGTGGTGCTAATTCAGATGATGAATATTTTAAAAACTCTGGAGAGTGTAAAAATGAAACCAAATGGACCCTTGCGGGTCCATTTGGTTACATCTGGTTAAACTAACTTTCCATCATTTATCCTGGGGACCACCTGGAACCCTCTCAAGGACCACTGGTGGTCCCCGGACCACCTGTTGAAAACCCCTGGTTTAGAGGGACGGCCAGGTCTTGGCAGATTTGCAGTGGACTGATACTCCTTCCATTTCAATATTATTGCCTGCACAGTGTTCCATTCTGTGTAGCTGTTTTGTTTTGTTTTTTGTTTGTTTTGTTTTGTTTTGTTTTGTTTTGTTTTGTTTTGTTTTGTTTTGTTTTGTTTTGTTTTGTTTTGTTTTGTTTTGTTTTGTTTTGTTTTGTTTTGTTTTGTTTTGTTTTGTTTTGTTTTGTTGTGTTGTGTCAGAGTTTGACACCTATGGGTTAAAACATTGTCACCACCATACTGATGGAGACTATTACCTGAGCAGAACAAGTATTCCAGAGTATATTCCCAAATGTGTAGTTGTACAAGTACATGTACCGTATTTTCCGCACTATAAGGCGCACCGGATTATAAGGCACACCGGATTATAAGGCACACCGGATTATAAGGCGCAGCTTTTATAACTGTTTTCATATAAAAGGCGCACCGGATTATAAGGCGCAGCGAATAGAAGCTACTATAGTAACATACACTCAACAAAAATATAAACGCAACACTTTTGTTTCTGCTCCCATTTTTCAGGTGATGGACTTAAAGCCAGATATACAATATAACCATTTCTCTCAAACACTGTTCACCAATCTGCCTAAATGTGTGATATTGAGCACTTCTGCTTTGTTAAGATAATCCATCCCACCTCACAGGTGTACCACATTAAGATGCAGATGTGACATCATGGTTAGTGTGAAATGTGCACTTTTCTTTTGCCTTATTGGGGTATGGGCCTCCAAACCAGTCAGTATCTGGTGTGACCACCATTTGCCATGCAGTGCAACACATCTTCTTCACATAGAGTTTATCAGATTGTCAATTGTGGCCTGTGGAATGTTGGTCCACTCCTCTTCAATGGCTATGTGAAGTTGCTGGATATTAGTGGGAACTGGTACACACTGTCAAAATGGTAATAACACAATATTACCACATTATTACCATTTCGACAGCGCATACCATTTCCCACTAATATCCAGCAACTTGACAGTCCCGTACCCCCAATAAGACATTTTTTTGCACATTTCAGGGTGGCCTTTTATTGTGGACAGTCCAAGGTACACCTGTGCACTAACCATGATGTCACATCTGCATCTTAAAACCCTTTCAGGCCGGGAATCCATATTTGGATTCTGTACAGTATGTACAGTATTCCATAATTAACTTTATTTGTTGCTGAAATATAAATATTTCAGGTATTTCAAAAACCTTAGGTCAGGCCTAAATGGGTTAATGTGGCACACCTGTGAGGTGGGATGGATTATCTTAACAAAGCAGAAGTGCTCAATATCACACATTTAGGCGGATTTGTGAACAGTGTTTGAGAGAAATGGTTATATTGTATATCTGGAATGGATTTTAGGGCTTTAAGTCCATCTCCTGAAAAATGGGAGCAAAAACAAAAGTGTTGCGTTTATATTTTTGTTGAGTGTAGAATAGAAGCTACTGCAGTTGAATGATCCATATACTGTATAAGGCGCACTGGATTATAAGGCGCAGTGTGGATTTTTGAGAAAATTAAAGTCTTTTTGGTGCGCCTTATAGTCCGGAAAATACGGTAATATGTACTTGAATGAATGGTGACTTTCACATTGCAGATGTCGGGAGATGAGAGTACTGCCGACAGGCAGAAGTTCTTATTCATACTATTGTGTTTTTCATGTTTAAACGTACAGTATGTACTTTAGTCTGTAGTGATGCACCAGCCTGTGTTTGATGTAACCCCCGCCCCTGCAGGTGAACAACATCAACTACAATCATTATGACTGCTTGATGTGTGCGTGCAGGCCTGGCAACCCTTTATGCTTCTGAATAAATTACTGACTCGTTTTACTTGACAGGACTTTATTATTAAATTAATGACTCATGCTTCTAATTAACAGTCTTTAATGAGACACATACAAGGAGCGTTTGTTTTGTTCTCACTGTCAGGCAGCCACCAGCCCTGCTTTAAAGGGGAACTCCACCCATTTTCAACATCTTTATACAGGGGTTTTCAACCTTTTTCATCGCAGGGACCACCATTTATTCAGGATTTCACCCACGGACCACCATTTGAGGGTATTTTTACCCCACAGACCCAGAACTAAAGATTTATTTTGCTTTTGTCCACAATTCCAGGCTGGATTTTGGAAACAAAACAGGAAAAACATACATTCCAAAATGGCTAATTAATTTTTACGTTCTCAAGAGTTACATCTGGTTAACCAACTTAGCTGGGGACCACCTGGAACCCTCTCAGGGACCACTGGTGGTCCCCGGACCACCTGTTGAAAACCCCTGTCTTAATATGTCATTAATATACCTTAGAGATGTTGTGTGGACATGATAAAAACGTTCCCCCCCAATTCTGTATTTCCTAAAAATGGAGGTCTGAAAACACGGTGAAATACATCAGATTTAAGTTAGTCTGTCCTCAATCTGACTCTCTCTGATTCACTAGGATCATCTTTATACTCACTGCTCACACACACACACACACACACACACACACACACACACACACACACACACACACACACACACACACACACACACACACACACACACTCGTACAAAGTGAAAGCCACTTAAAAAGACTGACAAAGTAATCAAGTATCTCTGCAGTTTACACGAACGACCACATGGACCAGTGAGCAATCTGAAAGGAAATGCCTATCACACACACACGCACATGCACACACACACAACGCACGCACGCACGCACACACACACACACACACACACGCACACACACACACGCACGCACGCACGGGCGCGCACACACACACACACACACACACACATACACACACAGCGGTGGTTTCTGTAGTTGTTTTCTTTCTCACTCCCTCACACATTCACATGCAAGCGCACATGCACATTATCTCCCAGGGGCGGATGTAGCATTTCCCAATTTGGGGGGGGGGGGGGGGGGGGGCAGGAGAAAATTTTCAGTTCCAGGACTTTTATTAGTCAAGTAAAGCATCAATAATAACATCAGTTGTTGTTGAAGTTGCAACAGACACGCAGCATGCATAAAGCTAAAGGTCTGACTCAGAGAGTTTTCTGTTTTCAATGATGAAATGCTGTTGGTTTAGTGGTGACACAGCTGTAGTTAGTTAGTAGCAGTAGTAGTGTTTCACATCATTATAAATAGAAGCACTTTAATTTGAAATATCTTGGGTTGTTTTGCATGCCATCATGTTTGGTGGGGCAGAGTGGGCATTTAGGGGGGCATTGCCCCCCCATGCCCATGCCTATATACATCCGCCCCTGTTGTTGCTCCGTCTGTTTTCGGTTTGCACCTCACTTAAATGAGCGTGCACACACACACACACACACACACACACACACACACACACACACACACACACACACACACACACACACACACACACACACACACACACACACACACACACACACACACCCTGCAGACAGAAGGCAGTGAAGTGCATGACAAAGCTGCTGAGGCAGAATTTTGAGAAGGCAAAGTAATTAAAAGGGACAAAGTCTGTGTGTGTGTGTGTGTGTGTGTGTGTGTGTGTGTGTGTGTGTGTGTGTGTGTGTGTGTGTGTGTGTGTGTGTGTGTGTGTGTGTGTGTGTGTGTGTGTGCGTGCATGCGCACAGGTGTTCACCTTGATATCCTCTCACTAATTGTATAAGACATTCATTCATCTTTTGCACTCGCTAAAAAGTAAACAATTCTCTCTTTATTATTAATATAATAATTAGTCTTTAATCGTTTCTTTTTTTAAAGCGTTTCTGCAAATGTTTCCTTTCCAAACCAGTGGCGGTTCTAGGAGTTAGGTGGCCCTATGCAAGATCTTATAATGTGCCCCCCCCCCCCCCCCCCCCCCCCCCCCACGCACTGCCACAACGACTGCATTAAGTGAAGGTGGGAGCCACCAGTATAGCTTGTATATGGTATAGGCTACTAACTAACTACAGCTGTGTCACCACCATCATTGAAAACAGAAAACTCTCTGAGTCAGACCTTTAGCTTTATGCATGCTGCGTGTCTGTTGCAACTTCAACAACAACTGATGTTATTATTGATGCTTTACTTGACTAATAAAAGTCCTGGAACTGGACTTTTATATGTCAAGTGTCGCTTCGCGCCGCGGGCGATGAAGCCGCACCCTTACCATAATTATTGTCTTGCCCCCCAAAATGGGATGTTACATCCGCCCCTGTCTTATCAGACAGACAGACAGACAGACAGACAGATAGACAGACAGACAGACAGACAGACAGACAGACAGACAGACAGACAGACAGACGTGGGGTGAAATCATTTTTTTCTGACCTCCACGGTCGCGACTCTTTTTAAACAGGTTGTGTTGTGACCGTTTCAGAAAACGGTCGCAACCTTTCTTTAAAACAACTCATATTATGAGGTCTCACACCTGTCAATCTATAGAGGTGACACACACACACACACACACCACACACACACACACACACACACACACACACACACACACACACACACACACACAACACACACACACACACACACACACACTCACACACACACACGCACGCACTGCGGTGAGACAGCAGCAGTAACACAGACAGAGATGTGCTCTGGACCGTGAAAAGAGCAATTTCACTCTTGGCGTTTTCAAACGTGTGACATTGTCTCCACTCTGCTCTGTGTGTGTGTGTGTGTGTGTGTGTGTGTGTGTGTGTGTGTGTGTGTGTGTGTGTGTGTGTGTGTGTGTGGGTGTGGTGGGTGGGTGGGTGGGCGTGTGTGTGGGTGGGTGGGCGTGTGTGTGTGCGTGCGTCGTGCGTGCGTGCGTGCGTGCGTGCGTGCGTGCGTGCGTGCGTGCGTGCGTGCGTGCGTGCGTGCGTGCGTGCGTGCGTGCGTGCGTGCGTGCGTGCGCGTGCGTGCGTGCGTGCTGCGTGCGTGTGCGCGTGTGTGCGTGCGTGGTGCGTGTGTGTGTGTGTGTGTAAATGACAGCCACTGTAGAAGTCCTTCATGCATTCCCCCCCCCCCCCCCCCCTCCCCTCCCCCTACTGTATATCCACCATTTCATCTTAATTAATACATTCTGGCATCACAGAATCTAATTAGTCTATTGTAACAGCAGACACATCATGACGTCTTAACCAAGCCGCTATATGTGACAGTGACCGTCCGTCTATAACCTTCTGAAGCAGTGCTTTTCAACCAGTGGTCCGGGGACCACTGGTTGTCTTTGGGGGAGTTCCAGGTGGTCCCCAGGCTAAATGATGAAAACTTTGTTAACCAGGTGTGGCAGAATGCCTGCCACTGATTCATATACAAACTTTTGAAGTGTGTACCTGTGTTCTACTCTCCCAATTTCTGTTAATGGGTAAATAAGGGTCACAGTTATGGAGGGGTAAATTTCAGTTGTATTATTTAATCTAAAAAAATCATGTTGAAGTATGTTTGAGTTGTGTCATGTTACCACACTGCTTCCTGGTTCTGGCCAAGGACTATCTAGAAAAGGACAGGACGCCAAGACATGGCTTCCTGTCCTCATGGGAGGAAACAGACATGCGCAGTGCATTCCAGGAAGTTTGACGCTTGGCAAACCACCCAAGAGACCAATGGCATGCAGTGTTGCCAACTTGGCGCATTTGTCGCTATATTTAGCGCTTTTTCAGACCCCCCTAGCGCCAAAATTAGTGAAAAACTCCTGGCGGAAAATCTAGTGCTTTTTGGCTGGTGAGTTGGGGGGAAATTGGTTGACAGGCGCCAGAGATAAAACCCTCATTTTCCACCATTTCTCCTCCTATGACAGTGGTTTTCAACCAGTGGTCCCCAGGATAAATGATGGACAGCTGGTTAACCAGATGTAACTCTTTGAGAGCGTAAAAATGAAACCAAATGGACCCTTGCGGGTCCATTTGGTTTCATTTTTACACAGCTAGAGAATGTAGAAGATTAATGGTCATTTAATGGTCATATTCCCTTCCAGGCAAGCATCTAGCGCATTCTAGTGCATTTTGGAAGTGCCACTAGTGCATTTTGGATTTTGGCAGTTGGCAACACTAATGGCATGCATGGTTTGCAAGAGTCAAACTTCCTGGAATGCACTGCGCATGTCTGTTTCCTCCCATGAGGACAGGAAGCCATGTCTTGGCGTCCTGTCCTTATTAGATAGTCCTTGGTTCTGGCCAGTGGCAAAGGACCAGATTAGAGCACCAGGCAGGCTTTTAAAGTGCCTGACTCTATTGAAGAGAGTTGCTCTGTCCTCCCCACTGGAACAGACAAACATTAATTGGTGTAAATATGTGTTAATTGTTATGGGTAAATGTCGACTAAAATGTAGTGCTGTAAATAAGTGTTTAAATGAGATATTGTCTTTGGACAAGAGAAAAGCCTGGTAATTGTGGAATCAATTATGGTTGGTACGGTCCAGTGGGAGGGGCTTGGAGACCTGCCACAGCTGTGAGTCAGAGGGCTGTTCAGAGGACCTAGCAGAGGACCAACCAGGCCAGCATTGTAAATGTATAGATTGTATATGTATATATAGAAGCTCTACTCCTTTTGTTGGGACATTTTGAACACTGAAGGTGAATAACAAGTTGAATAAGCTGCATTTTTTTTTAAGATTCTTGAGAACATCGACACACTACCTCACACTATAGGGCAAAATGTGACACCAGGTGTAGCTCTTTGTATGAATTGCGACCATTTTTTTCCAACTAAACTTAACACTATAGAGATATTTCACTATTTCACAAATTTCAGGTCATTTTTATGGTCTACTCAGTCTCATGTGAACACACCAGACAGTTTATGAGTTACTACATTCACTATATAGATATTATATGTTCATTTTAGCGTATAGCGTTTTTTTAAAAGGTTTTTAAAAAGGTTGCGGCTGTTTTTACAGGGTGCAGCTGTATACTTGCCCCCCACAAACCAACTCTGGATACATTTTTGAAGATAGACGGATAGATGGAGAGATAATATAGCCTTGGTAATATCAGAGTGGATGGACAGGAGAGACTGTGCAGGCAGTCATCTCCTCACTGCAGACAAGGAGAGAGAGAGCGCCGGAGTTCAACCAAGCCATTCTTTTAATTACGCGTGTTTCGACAAGCTGTCTCCACGCTGCCATCAGCAGACACAGCCTGGCCAGAGCCTAGTGGTTGATTAAAACCATCAGAATGGACTGAGAGTTCATTCTGCTCTATTTGAATCTGATGCACTACAAACACCACAGCACCTCATAAAACACTGTGTGTGTGTGTGTGTGTGTGTGTGTGTGTGTGTGTGTGTGTGTGTGTGTGTGTGTGGTGTGTGTGTGTGTGTGTGTGTGTGCGTGTGCGTGTGTGTGTCTATATACCATTTCACTCTCAGCCAAAAAGGGGGGGGGGGGGGGGGGGGGGTCAAATGTTATGGGTGCAGCTTCATCGGTGATAGAAGCCGCACCCATACCATTTTCAGTTCCAGGACTTTTATTAGTCAAGTAAAGCATCAATATAACATCAGTTGTTGTTGAAGTTGCAACAGACACGCAGCATGCATAAAGCTAAAGGTCTGACTCAGAGAGTTTTCTGTTTTCAATGATGAAATGCTGTTGGTTTAGTGGTGACACAGCTGTAGTTAGTTAGTAGCAGTAGTAGTGTTTCACATCATTTTAAATATAAGCACTTTAATTTGAAATATCTTTGGGTTGTTTTTGCATGCCATCATGTTTGGTGGGGCAGACTGGGCATTTAGGGGGGCATTGCCCCCGCCTGCCCATGCCTAGATCCACCCTGCTCTCCTCTCACCCCAATTTGCCCAAGGAAACGTAGATGGATATTCCAGGGGAGTGGGGGACACACAGTGAGTGCTGCAGTCCTCTACCTTTCATGACGCGACCCATCGGACCAGAAGTAGGCCTAATTTCACACTCAGACAAAGACTAAAAAAAGACTAAACAATAAAGACTAAAGTTAAACTCGGGTTTTTAACAAATCATAACCAATTGCGTTTTTTTTAGCCCTAGGCTCCTAATGTGAAATGGCGCCCCCAAGGGGAATAATATGAACTATTTTTAAACTAAAGAACATATTATATGTGTTTTAAATGTTCAATTGTATATTGTATTCAAACCTCCCTCTCCTCATGGCGCCCTAGGCAACTGCCTAGTCTGCCTAATGGCAAAAACACCCCTGATCATAACAATAAACATAACACAGTAAAATGGTCAGAGGTTCATTGTTAGCATCCAGGCAGTGTGTGTGTGTGTGTGTGTGTGTGTGTGTGTGTGTGTGTGTGTGTGTGTGTGTGCGTGCGTGCGTGCGTGCGTGCGTGCGTGTGTGTGTGTGTGTGTGGTGCTGTGAGCTTGTAGATCTGCCTTTTCTTTCAATAGTTAAAACACCATAATGTGTTTTTACATCTGTTTTTTTACCCAGAGCAGAGGACAGAGTTTGAGACATCTGGGATTCATTTGGCTTTGGGTAGATCAGGTGGGCCTCAGACGACAGGCCAGGGACCCCCTGATGAATGTAAACTCTATGGTAGGTCAGGTGGTCCTCAGACGACAGGCCAGGGACCCCCTGATGAATGTAAACTCTATGGTAGGTCAGGTGGGCCTCAGACGACAGGCCAGGGACCCCCTGATGAATGTAAACTCTATGGTAGGTCAGGTGGTCCTCAGACGACAGGCCAGGGACCCCCTGATGAATGTAAACTCTATGGTAGGTCAGGTGGTCCTCAGACGACAGGCCAGGGACCCCCTGATGAATGTAAACTCTATGGTAGATCAGGTGGTCCTCAGACGACAGGCCAGGGACCCCTGATGAATGTAAACTCTATGGTAGGTCAGGTGGTCCTCAGACGACAGGCCAGGGACCCCCTGATGAATGTAAACTCTATGGTAGGTCAGGTGGTCCTCAGACGACAGGCCAGGGACCCCCTGATGAATGTAAACTCTTTGGGTAGGTCAGGTGGTCCTCAGACGACAGGCCAGGGACCCCCTGATGAATGTAAACTCGTTTTAATAGCATACTGAAACTCATCACTCATGCATGTGTTTTACATCACTCTGGGTCAGACTTTACTGTAATCCCAGAGGTAATCTATTCCTCTCCAGAGGTAATCTATTCCTCTCCGATCCCTCAGGTCAAACCTCCTCCTCCAGAACATCCCACCATGAAGTGGTGCTGCTGCCTGTGATTATTAAAGTCTGGATGAAATACTCTGGGTTTATTAAAGTCATGTAGTGTAGTGCTGGATGAAATACTCTGGGTTTATTAAAGTCATGTAGTGTAGTGCTGGATGAAATACTCTGGTTTATTAAAGTCATGTAGTGTAGTGCTGGATGAAATACTCTGGGTTTATTAAAATCATGTAGTGCGGTGCTGGACGAAATAATCTGGGTTTATTAAAGTCATGTAGTGTAGCAGAAGAAAATGGTATGGGTGCGGCTTCATTGCCTGTGTCGCTTCGCGCCATGGGCGATGAAGTCGCACCCATACCATTTTCAGTTACAGGACTTTTATTAGTCAAGTAAAGCATCAATAATAACATCAGTTGTTGTTGAAGTTGCAACAGACACGCAGCATGCATAAAGCTAAGGTCTGACTCAGAGAGTTTTCTGTTTTCAATGATGAAATGCTGTTGGTTTAGTGGTGACACAACTGTAGTTAGTTAGTAACAGTAATAGTGTTTTACATCAGTTTAAATATAAGAAGCACTTTAATTTGTAGTATCTTGGGTTGTTTTGCATGTCATCATGTTTGGCGGGGCAGTCTGGGCATTTAGGGGGCATTGCCCCCCCATACCCATGCCTAGATCCGCCCCTGGTGGAATTCCAATTTAATCACAGTATTACTTGACTAAGTGCAGCAGTGTAACGGTAGCACTCAGAGGGAGCGTTAGCCACATGGCTACCAGCGGGAGCAGGGTGGATCTAGGCATGGGCATGGGGGGGCAATGCCCCCTAAATTATCTGACTGCCCACCCAAACATGATGACATGCAAAACAACCCAAATTTCAAATGTATTTCAAATTAAAGTGCTTATATTTAAAATGATGTGAAACACTACTACTGCTACTAACTAACTACAGCTGTGTCACCACTAAACCAACAGCATTTCATCATTGAAAACAGAAAACTCTCTGAGTCAGACCTTTAGCTTTATGCATGCTGCGTTGTTATTATTGATGCTTTACTTGACTAATAAAAGTCCTGTAACTGAAAATGGTATGGGTGCGGCTTCATCGCCCGTGGCGCGAAGCATCACAGGCGATGAAGCCGCACCCATACCATTTTCTCTTGCCCCTCCAACATGTTTATCTTCCCCCCCTTCCCCCCCAAATGGGACATGTTACATCCGCCCCTGAGCAGGAGAACACATTTTACAAGTTACGGCTGGAGTTAAATCCAGCCATGACACGTCATAATTTAGCTGCAAGAGAAAACAAGCCGCTGTCGTTCCCCCTCTCACTTTTAACTGCATCCAGACTTTGTAGCATGACTTATGCAGAGCGGCGTGTCCCCGCACCACCGAGGGCGTACTTTAGAGGCATTATATAACTCCCTACAGACGCATGGTACCAGACCAAGCTGAGTGTTGCACCGCGGTTCAACCCCACCGCGGGATTTCACCTCACGTTGGAACTGGGATATATTGTATATATAGGCCGTTTTTCAATACTCCAAGTCAAGTTTTTTCCCAACCTTTTTCATACCAGGGCCCACCACTTTTTATTCTGCATTTTAGCCACGGAGGACCAAAAACGTAAGAATGCTCAAGTTTGTGTCCACAATTTAGTATATAACTGGCAGACAGTAGTATATAACTGGCACAATATAACTGGCAAAACGATTGGTCAAAATAACCTTTTTTCTACATTTTAAAAATGTGTACATTCTTGAAATTTAAGTAATTTAGATATATATTATATTTTAACTCTGCAGAGCATAAAATGAAACCAAATGGAGCCGTAAAGGGTTTACTGGTCAAAGTGTTTCCCATGAGTCAGGGAACATGTAGAAACAATCTAAAGCCAAACGAGGCATGAACTATGCCTGTTCAAGTTTTTGATTGTCCAAAAATTGCTATACGCCCCCCTTTTGACAAATTGTAAGACTGGTTTTAGTGCTACTTGGCATGCCGCTCTGCCAAACCCTAAAATCTCTTCGCAGGATGATGATGTCGCAGAAGCATATGCATGCACCACACGAGGACACATGACATCATCATGTCAGTATTTATGAAAGAAATAAGGTGCCATGGTGTTTTTATTTGTTTATTTTAGTTATATAGGTGAGGGGGGGGGGGGGGGGGCTAATTCATTTGAATATTTTATATGGACCCTTGCGGGTCCATTTGGCTTCGTTTTCACACTCTCAAGAGTTACATCTGGTTAACCAGCTTTCCATCATTTAGCCTGGGGACCACCTGGAACCCTCTCAGGGACCACTGGTCCCCGGACCACCTGTTGAAAACCCCTGCAGTATATCATGTGTGTGTGGTGAGACAGCATCTATAACATACATGTATACAGTATAATCAGAGGTTTTCAACCTTTTTCCATGCAAGGGCCCACCATTTATTCATCATTTGAGCCACGGAGGACCACCATTTGAGAACATTTTAGCCCCACAGACCCCCCCTAAAGTAAAGATTTCTTTTGCTTCTGTCCATGACCATTAATCTTCTAGTTGTGTAGATTAGGACTAATTCACATGATGAATATTTTAACTCTTGAGAGTGTAAAAATGAAACCAATGGACCCACAAGGGTCCATTGGTTTCATTCTCAAGAGTTACATCTGGTTAACCAACTTAGCTGGGGACCACCTGGAACCCTCTCAGGGACCACTGGTCCCCGGACCACCTGTTGAAAACCCCTGCAGTATATCATGTGTGTGTGAGGTGAGACAGCTTCTATAACACACATGTCAGCCTCATCACAGCCCATTCTTTATGCTGCTCCAAGGTATTCTAAAGGACACTCAGCTCTTCATTAAATAGAGACATCCATCAATTCTTCATCCTCAAAGGCACATTGCTTTTATTTTTTATTTTCTTTGAAAGAAACAACTGCTAGCAATCGAAGCAACATGCCTATAGGGGAGGGTCTCTCTCTCTCTCCCTCTCTCTCTCTCTCTCTTCTCTCTTCTCTCTCTCACTCTCTCTCTCTCTCCTCTCTCTCTTCTCTCTCTCTCTCTCTCTCCCCCCCCCCCCCCCCAGAAGTGGATGTAACATTTTCCAATTGGGGGGCAGGAGAAAATGGTATACCATTTTCAGTTAGAGGACTTTTAATAGTCAAGTAAAGCATCAATAATACCATCAGTTGTTGTTGAAGTTGCAACAGACACGCAGCATGCATAAAGCTAGGTCAGAGCCCCTTTGGTAAGGAAGTGCATACTTTATAGAAACAGTTTTTTCTTTTCCTCTCATTGTGATTCCTCTCAGTGTAGTTATACTCAGGGGCGGACGTAACATTTCCCATTTGGGGGCAAGAGAACATGTTGGAGGGGCAAGAAAAAATGGTATGGGTGCGGCTTCATTGCCCGTGTTGCTTCGCGCCACAGGTGATGAAGCCGCCCCCATACCATTTTCAGTTCCAGGACTTTTATTAGTCAAGTAAAGCATCAATAATAACATCAGTTGTTGTTGAAGTTGCAACAGACACGCAGCATGCATAAAGCTAAAGGTCTGACTCAGAGAGTTTTCTGTTTTCAGTGATGAAATAATGTTGGTTTAGTGGTGACACAGTTGCAGTTAGTAGCAGTAGTTGTATAGTAATATAATCACTTTAATGTGAAATATTTTGGGTCGTTTTGCATGGCATCGTGTTTGGGGGGCAGGACTGGGTATTTAAGGGGGCATTGCCCCCCCCCCCCCATGCCCATGCCTAGATCCGCCCCTGGTTATACTTACAAAGCACTATTATTATTATTATTATTTCGTCTTTTCGAAAACGCACCCATTGTTCATCTGTCATTTATAATTTCTTTACAGCCTGATATATTTATAGAGGAGTCGTTGCGTGAGAGTACAGTAGTTTAACTCATGTATAAATGTATTGGTGATTATAATGCTTTTCTTTCCGCCTCTTCTTGTAGTTACTGGACTCTGCAGTGAGGAAGTTCAACAGCCATATTAATATTAAGAAGATTACAAAGTTCAGCCTTAGTATATACTATCAAGGATTAAAGGATTTATATGTCTTGATAATACAGAGAGAGAGAGAGAGAGAGAGAGAGAGAGAGAGAGAGAGAGAGGAGAGAGAGAGAGAGAGAGAGAGAGAGAGAGAGAGAGAGAGAGAGAGAGAGAGAGTCAGAGAGAGAGAGAGAGAGAGAGAGAGAGAGAGAGAGGAGAGAGAGAGAGAGAGAGAGAGAGAGAGAGAGAGAGAGGTAGGTAGTAAAGGTAGGTAGTGTAAACATGAAACCAATGAAACCATTTGGTTTCATTTTCACGCTCTCAAAGAGTTACATCTGTTTAACCAACTTTCCATATTTAACTGGAACTCTCTCAAGGACCACTGGTGGTCCCGGACCACTGGTTGAAAACCACAGTACCCTTTCACGGGCCGGTCAGAGTCAGCCAAAGGGCTGCATTTGGCCCCGGGCCGCATGATGCCCAGGTATGGTGTAATGGATGTGTGGCACCGTTTAGTGATGGCAACGGGTGCCCAAACGAACACACACCAGTGATGGGCAAGTTACTGGGAAAATGTAGTAAGATACACTACTTGTTGCTCTAAGCTACACTGCAAGCTTTCCCCAGAAAATCGTAGCAAGCTACACTTCAAGCTACACAAGAAAAGTAGCTTGCTACATCAACACATACACACACACACACACACACACACACACACACACACACACACACACACACACACACACACACACACACACACACACACACACACACACACACACACACACATACATGCTAACACCTACCATTTACAGCTCTGCTCTACCACGGTGCCAGGGTTAACACCTCACCATTCAGAGATATTCATTTATAATCTGTTCTGTATTCAGAACACTCTGTGGGGCTGATCAGTGACGGTGGCGAGACGAGGGGAAGGGGGGACGGGTGTGTAGGGGGACAGGATGGACGGGAGGTGGAGGGGGACGGGGGACTGGATGGGGGGACAGTGAAGGGGGACACGGTGCACGGTGTGTGGAGGGGGACAGGATGGGGGACAGTGAAGGGGGACACGGTGCACGGTGTGTGGAGGGGGACAGGATGGGGGACAGTGAAGGGGGACACGGTGCACGGTGGGTGTAGGGGGACAGGATGGGGGACAGTGAAGGGGGACACGGTGCACGGTGTGTGGAGGGGACAGGATGGGGGACAGTGAAGGGGGACACGGTGCACGGTGTGTGGAGGGGGACAGGATGGGGGACAGTGAAGGGGGACACGGTGCACGGTGGGTGTAGGGGGACAGGATGGGGGACAGTGAAGGGGGACACGGTGCACGGTGGGTGTAGGGGGACAGGATGGGGGACAGTGAAGGGGACACGGTGCACGGTGGGTGTAGGGGGACAGGATGGGGGACAGTGAAGGGGGACACGGTGCACGGTGTGTGGAGGGGGACAGGATGGGGGACAGTGAAGGGGGACACGGTGCACGGTGGGTAGGGGGACAGGATGGGGGACAGTGAAGGGGGACACGGTGCACGGTGGCACACAGTGCAGTGATCTCCAGCCTATTAACTTGTTGACACTTTGGGGTCAGTGTGATGGCAGCCTAATGTCGCGGTGTGACCGAGCGGAACCCTTTTCATTATCCTGCACCCCCTGTCTCATCATGGACACACATATAACACACACACACGCACGCACACACACACACGCACGCACGCACGCACGCACGCACGCAGACACACACACACACACACACACACACACACACACACACACACACACACACACACACAACACACACACGCACACACACGCACACACACACACACACACGCACGCACACACACACACTGATGGACTCTCTCAGTCTCTCTCTCTCTCTCTCTCTCTCTCCTGCTGCTACACCTCTCTCTACCTCTCTGCCCCCCCCCCCCCCCCCCCCTCTTTCAGGAAGAATGAGATCGTTTTGCGACCAAGATGTAGGTCGCGACCGATGGTTAAAACGACCATACAATTGTAACATTTTTTCCACCTGCCCTGACCTGTACATGTATATACTGTCTATTGTACATTATAGCCTAACGGCGTCTACCATTTTCAGTTACAGGACTTTTATTAGTCAAGTAAAGCATCAATAATAACATCAGTTGTTGTTGAAGTTGCAACAGACACGCAGCATGCATAAAGCTAAAGGTCTGACTCAGAGAGTTTTCTGTTTTCAATGATGAAATGCTGTTGGTTTAGTGGTGACACAGCTGTAGTTAGTTAGTAGCAGTAGTAGTGTTTCACGTCATTTTAAATAGAAGCACTTTAATTTGAAATATCTTGGGTTGTTTTGCATGCCATCGTGTTTGGTGGGGCAGACTGGGCATGCCCCATCCCCCCCCCCCCCCAACGCCCATGCCTAGATCCGCCCCTGCCTGACACCACCCCCCCCCCCACTGACCTTTAGTAACCCCAGATCCAGCTCTTCAAGTTCCACTAATGAAAGTGAAGTGTCTGTAGTCTGTAGAGCAGCTGGACTCTGTGAGTCATCAGTAGACTCATTCCTTATCCTGTCTGTGTGGAGTGGACCCCCCAAACCTCCGGGGACCACCACCCCACAAGGGCGGATGTAACGGTTCCCAATTGTGTGTGTGTGTGTGTGTGGGGGGGGGGGGGGGGGGGGGGGTGCAGGAGAAAATGCTATTGGGGCAGCTTCATCGATGAAGTAGGGCAGGGATGTCAAACCCAAATACAGAGTGGGCCAAATAGAAGAATTGGTACAAGTCGAGGGCGGAGATACCGGTCTGTGTTTCACAGCGGTTTACCATGACGTCACTGTCAAACAGCAAAAAAGTAATTTACATTCAAAAATCAATGTCTCTTAATGGCAAGATAATTGTAAAGATGAAACTGCCTGCATTAAAACCTGTTTTAAGTTTTAATGAAAAATAGCAGGTGTTCACGCCACAGAGTGGCGCGCTACTCACCAAGTGCTGGTCTTATTGGAGTCTTGGACAACTTGACTATTTTTTCTTAGTAAACAGCAGAACACATTGCATTACAGTAGCCATGTGACACAGTTCTACCGTAAATGTGCTAATAAATGGGAACTCTCATTTTTCATTTTTCATTTTTTTTTACATTTTCAAATGCTGAATCCTCGATTTCAATTTGATTACGATTAAATGTGAAGCCCTATCGCACCCATACCATTTTCCGTTACAGGACTTTTATTAGTCAAGTAAAGCATCAATAATAACATCAGTTGTTGTTGAAGTTGCAACAGACACGCAGCGTGCATAAAGCTAAAGGTCTGACTCAAAGTGCTTACAGACAGCGTCTTCTATAGTTCATTTTCATTTTCTGGGCATTTAGGGGTGCATTGCCCCCTCCATGCCCATGCCTAGATCCGCCCCTACCACCCTGTCTGTCTGTCTATCCGTCTGTGTGTGTGGAGTGGGCCCCTTCAACCCAACCAAGTAACCCAACAGGTGTCCAGTAGTCACCAGTCCTGGTCAACCTGTTAAAAGAGTCACAGCTGGTGGGAAACGCGCGGGCACGCACACGCACACATGCACGCACACGCATGCACGCGTGCGCATGCATGCACATACGCAAGCACGCACATACACACTTGGCAGTTGGCACACAGGTAGTGCATGTGTGGTAGTGCAGGTAGTGCACTCTCTCTCTCTCTCTCTCTCTCTCTCTCTCTCTCTCTCTCTCTCTCTCTCTCTCTCTCTCTGTCTCTCTCTCTCTCTCTCTCTCTCTCTCCTCTCTCTCTCTCTCTCTCTCTCTCTCTCTGTCTCTGTCTCTCTCTCTCTCTCCCTCTCTCTGTCTCTCTCTGTCTCTCTCTATCTCTCTCTCTGTCTCTCTCCCTCTCTCTGTCTCTGTCTCTCTCTCTCTCTCTCTCTCTCTCTCTCTCTCTCTCTGTCTCTCTCTGTCTCTCTCTATCTCTCTCTCTGTCTCTCTCCCTCTCTCTCCCTCTCTCTCTCTCTCTCTGTCTCTCTCTCTCTCTCTCTGTCTCTCTCTCTCTCTCTCTCTCTCTCTCTCTCTCTCTCTCTCTCTCCTTCCCTCCATTTATCCAGCTTGCCGTCATTTCAAACATCCTAGGTCTACTCTACTGTTATATGTGGTTTTAATACATGAAAATGTAGATTCCATTACATCCAGTTTGTGCTTTTCCGGTATTCTGCTCACAAAGCACCTTCAGCCATCCTGTGTTATTATCAATATAAAAAAAAAAAAAAAAAAAAAAAAAAAAAAAACAATCTCTGGCCGATGGCGATCATGAGACGCAAATCCATTCGGCTCTATGCACGGCTCCATGCACTGTGCCGTGCATGTGGTTATGTTGAGGCTTAAAATCTCAACACACGGGTGTTTTTGCCATTAGGCAGACTAGACAGTAGCCTGGGTTGCCATGAGGGGAGGGGGGTCACCGGGGCGACCACCAGACATATAAAAGATCCCAGACTAATAAGCCTCATAAGCTATCAACAGATAACAACAGAGATGTGCAGTAGTTTGTAGATCCTAATCCACCGCAGCATTCTGCACACATGACCTACACTACAAGTTGTCTCTAAACACATTGTGTTGTACATCTCTATTCTTTAACACATGACCTACACTACAAGTTGTCTGTAAACACATTGTGTTGTACATCTCTATTCTTTAACACATGACCTACACTACAAGTTGTCTCTAATGTGATCTATTCTTTATAGCAGGTGGGAGGGGAGACTGGGGACAATAATAATTACTCTTTGATTCAAGAATTAGGTAATATTTCCCCAACAATGGTTTGCGTCCATTGCAAGTAGTTGCTTAATAGTCATGAACACAAGCACCAAGGGCAGATCTAGCTATGGGCATGGGGGGGGCAATGCCCCCTAAATGCCCAGACTGCCCCACCAAACATGATGGCATGCACACAACCCAAATTTCAAAGATATTTCAAATTAAAGTGCCTATTTTTAAAATGATTTGAAACACTACTACTGCTACTAACTAACTACAGCTGTGTCACCACTAAACCAACAGCATTTCATCATTGAAAACAGAAAACTCTCTGAGTCAGACCTTTAGCTTTATGCATGCTGTGTGTCTGGGAAAGTCGTCGGGATCAAGTAAGAAACTGGTCGCGACGATGTTGATATAGTCGCTGGTGGATTTAGTTGTCTTTATACTTGGCGGTTTGGAAGATTTTTTTTTTTTTAGCTTTTTTAGGATGTTTTTGGGTTAATCTCTAAGCTCTTTAAAATGCACTCTCCATGGAGGTTGAATCATTATCAGGCAGAAAAGCCTGTGATCGTGTTCAGCGATAGACATGAATTTTATTTCATTTTTTATAATATTATTTGTGATTTAGATCTCAGAGGAGCCGACAGATGTACCAACCTGTGTACTCTCACATCAGGTGGTGTTACAACGCTGTTTCTTATCTAGTCTGCCAAGCTGTGAAGACAGACTGGAGAATGTCTGTCTGTCTGTCTGTCTGTCTGTCTGTCTGTCTGTCTGTCTGTCTGTCTGTCTGTCTGTCTGTCTGTCTGTCTGTCAGGGACGGATCTAGGCCTGGGCATGGGGGGGGCATTCCCCCTAAATGCCTAGTCTGCCCCACCAAACATGATGGCATGCAAAACAACCCAAGATATTTCAAATTAAAGTGCTTCTATTTAAAATGATTTGAAACACTGGTACTGCTACTAACTAACTACAGCTGTGTCACCACTAAACCAACAGCATTTCATCATTGAAAACAGAAAACTCTCTGAGTCAGACCTTTAGCTTTATGCATGCTGCGTGTCTGTTGCAACTTCAACAACAACTGATGTTATTATTGATGCTTTACTTGACTAATAAAAGTCCTGTAACTGAAAATGGTATGGGTGCGGCTCCATCGCCCGTGGCGTGAAAGACCAAGACCTAGGGGGTCCGAGACAATCACAGACTGGGTCAAGACGAGACCAAGATTAGACTAGCAGCTAGAAGGGTCAAGAACAAGACCAAGACAAGACCTAGAGCGGTCGAGATCGAGTCTGAGGCCAAGACCGAGAGAGGTCGAGAGTTAGGATATTGATGTACCCGGAAGCAGCGCAGAGCAGCCAGGTCACGTGACTATACAGAGCCTCTTTGAGTCCTATCAGAGCATAACGCTCATAATAAGGCTATGATAACGTTCACTACTCCTGTGAGAGACGTATACAGTATCGCGAGACTTTGCAGGTCCCTATTAAATCCCATTCATTTCATCGACTTCCGGCTTCAGAGTGGACTCACAGAGCTCTTCCATGCTCCTCCAGCAGCGCTAGCGACCTGGTGCATAGGAGAGAACGGGAATATCCTAAAGTTAAATATCCTTTGAGTCCAATCTGAGCATAACGCTCATGATAACGGTCACTACTCCTACAGTATCACGAGACGTATCGCGAGACTTTGCTGGTCCCTATTAAATCCCATTCATTTCATCAACTTGTTTACATTGTAAATCAGTCAATTCCTAATGTGATCCTGGGCTGTACACACGCTCCGCAAAGCTGGGGAGAGGCAGCAGACTGGCCTCATCCTTCCTTCAACGTGTGAGGAGTCAGTCTGTGTATTATATCCTAGAATCAGGAGATCCGTGCAGCCTGTCTCTCCTTCCCGCGCATCTTCACTGAAGTTCTTTCAACACCAGGCGGCAGCACTCTTGCAACCTGGCCGATTCCCAGATTGCTCGACGATTGCACTCTACAATTTTAGTAATCTGTGAATCCACTCCCAGGTTTTGGGCGAGGCCCTTGACCGCTTCGTCCGACACTAGCGTTGTCCCCAGAGCCACCAGTAGCCTGTACAGTGCCTCCTCACTGTCCTGTTCAGACTCCAGGGCGGTGCTGATGACCAACAGGCACTGGATCTGAGCCTCCAGGACGTCAGGGTGGATCTGAGCCTCCAGGACGTCAGGCTGGCCGTACAGAAGGCCTGCGTAGTTTAGCACCAGAGTGGCCAGGGCTACAGGGATGTTCTTGACTCGCACGGAGGCCAACTGAGCTGCTTCCTCCAGCACAGCCTGGCGCTGCTGCAGCAGAAGCTCTCGGCCGTGCCTGCCGCTGAAGCAGTTACACAGAATCCTCAGCGCCAGAAGCTGGTTGACGGGACGCTCCCGGCACCTCATCCAGCTCAGCATGAGGTCCACCAGCTCCTTCCCCGTGGTCTGGTCTCCACACAGGACCTCGTCCACCTGCGGGTGGCGCACCGCCAGCCTTAGAATGTCCAAGACCGGCAAGAACGCCACAACAACGCCGTCATCCTCGGGCCCTCGCTGAGACGCTTTCCACAGCAGCTGTATCTGGTCTTTGTCTGGGGTCTGGACCGCCGAGCTCGGCGGTGCCGCCACGCACGCCAGCAGCGTCTCCAGGCCCAGCAGCTCGTCCTCGGACAGCTTGTGCTCCAGCGGTGCTCCGTCGTTCAGCTCCCGCAGCTTGGCCATGATCTTCCCGCTGTCGTTGGCTCCTTTAAAAGTAATTCCCTTGGTGCAGGGGAAGTGGATGTTCATGGCGGAAGGAGGAGGCTGAGACGTGGAAGCGAACACGGTGGGAGGATCCACCTGGTCGCACCGGACCGGTTCTTGGCGCGAGAGTCCGTTGGTGGGATAGTAATGAGTATTTGTCAGTGTATAAAAACCTTTAAAAATGGAGGAACTGGACGGAGGCAGGCTTGCAGGTGAAAATATTTAATAATAATATCCGGATCCAGACAACAAAAATAAACAGGAGTGCAAAACAAACAACTGAAGATGAAAAACAAATCAAACAGAACTTAACATTGGGAACAGAGGGACACAGTCAACCTCCCTGCATGGCTGCCACACACAAACTGAGCTGCACAGGCATATATATAGCCCCAGACTCCACCCATGTTTACAGGCAACCAATCAACATTTTCTCCAAACGATCTGACATCACGCCCCTTAAAGTAACAGGGTTCCTCTTGTCTTCCTTACTGGATCTGCAGGATTGAAGCATACACTTTAGATTATGTGTCACAACAGAATGTGCACCTTCTGTGGGACAATCTAAACACTGCATGATTACATTTAGTCATTATTAATCAGGAATACAGTTCATGCGTCAAATGATTAATATACATTACAGTGACAGGGGCTGCTCTGTCACATTTCTCACCCCCTCTCCTTCTGGGTTGTGCATACCTGGTACTCTGGACAAATAGTCGGCTATGATGTTTCGGCCCCTGGACAGTACTCAATAGTAAAGCGGTATGGCTGGAGAGTCAGACACCATCGCAGTATCCTGGAGTTTTGGCTCTGCATGGTGTGCATCCACTTCAGGGCTCGATGGTCGGTTTGGAGAACAAACTCACGTCCAAGCAGGTAGTACCGCAGAGAGTCCACGGCCCACTTTATGGCGAGCCCCTCCTTCTCGATCGTGGAGTACTTTCTCTCTCTGTCAAACAGTTTCCTGCTCAGGAACAGAATGGGCCTCTCCTCTCCAGGCTCTCCTTGGGCCAGAACAGCTCCTAAGCCAACATCAGAGGCATCCACTTGTACCAGAAACGTGTTATTGAAATCAGGGCTCTTCAGAACAGGATCTTGACACAACAGTTCTTTTAGCTTTCTAAAGGCCTCCTCACATTCGTCAGTCCACTGAAGGTGGGTCGACGTTGTCTTCTTGGTGAGATTAGTTATGGGCGTAGCGATTGTAGCAAAATGAGGCACAAATCTTCGGTACCAGCCAACTAGACCGAGGAATGAGCGTACTTGCCTCTTGGTTTGCGGTCTGGGTATCGCTTGAATGGCCTCCAACTTCTCCACCAGTGGCTTGACCTGGCCATGTCCGATGCGGTACCCCAGGTATTTCACCTCCTCCTGTGCCCACGAGCACTTCTTCAGGTTGATGGTTAACCCGGCCCTCTGGAGTCTCTGGAGGACCTGCTCGAGGTGGTGGAGATGGTCCTGCCACGTCTCACTAAAAATACAACAATCATCAAGATATGAGGCAGAAAACTGGCTACAATCAGCTAAAACAGTGTCCATAAGTCTCTGAAATGTAGCAGGTGCCCCGTGAAGTCCAAAAGGCATCACGGTGTACTGGTATAAACCGGTGGGTGTTCTGAAGGCAGTATAAGGTCTACAAGCAGGGTTAAGTCGGACCTGCCAATAACCTTTACACAGATCGATTGTGGTCATGTACTTAGCTTTGCCTAGCTTCTCAAGCAAACAATCGATTCGAGGCATAGGGTATGAATCAAAACAGCTGACACTGTTCAATTTGCGAAAGTCTGTACAAAATCGAACACTTCCATCTTTCTTAGGCACCAAAAGTACCGGACTTGACCACTCGCTTTTTGAAGGTTCAATTATACCCATCTCCAACATGGTCGCTACCTCTTTCCTCAAGGACTCCACCATTCTCTCAGGAACACGGTAGGGTCTCTGCCGGATTGGAGTGGGATTCTTCAGTATGATGTCATGGCTGATAACGTCGGTGCGCCCTGGTGTCTCCTGGAAGAGAGGACTGAAGGACCGCTGTACCTGGGCCAGCTGTTGTTTCTGCTCCTCACTCAGGTTTTCAGGAGGCTCGAAGGCACCCCCCTGAGGTCGAACTGGCTCCATGTCAGTCTCATCGTCTCCCTCCTCTGCTACCTGCACCATCAGCACTGGTTTGGCTGCTGGGGACACGTCTCTCTCCTTGAATTCTCTCAGCAGGTTGACGTGCAGAATCTGCTTCTGGCGTTTCCTTTCGGGACACAGGATCTCATAGGTTACTGGGCCAACTTTCCGAGAGACAACATACGGGCCCTGCCATTTTGCCAGCAACTTAGACGTGCCGGACGGAAGCAGTAGCAACACCTTCTGCCCTGGTTTCAGTTCTCTCTCTCGCGCATGTTTGTCATACCACACCTTTTGCTTGGTTTGGGCCTCTTTCAGGTGCTCCTGGGCCATGTGTCTCATCTTCTCCAGCTTGTCTCGCATCTGGAGGATGTAGGAGGCGACACTGCACTGGGCTGGCTCTCCAGCCACCCAACCCTCCTTGAGTACGTCCAGGGGACCTCTGACCTGCCTGCCATAAACCAACTCAAAAGGTGAGAACCCAGTTGAGGCCTGCGGGACCTCTCGGTATGCAAAAAGTAGGAATGGAATCCATTTGTCCCAATCCCTCCCCGTATCATCCACAAACTTTCTTAACATGCTTTTTAATGTGGAATTAAAACGTTCTGTCAATCCATCACATTCAGGATGATAAGGTGAGGTTCTAATGCCTTTGATACCCAGCTGCTTGTACAAGGTTTTCATCAGATTTGACATGAAATTACTGCCCTGATCAGTTAAAATCTCAGAAATAACACCAACGCGGGAAATCAGATCAATCAGACATCGGACAACATGTTTGACTTGAATAGAGCGTAGTGGATAAACCTCTGGGTATCTAGTTGCATAATCACAAATTACCAGAGCGAAACGATGCCCAGAACTGCTTTTAACCAATGGACCAATTATGTCCATACCAATACGCTCAAACGGTGTGCCAATTATTGGTAAAGGCTGCAAACATCCTCGATCTGATTTGCGGATTGGAGCTACTTTTTGACACTCAGCACATGTCCTACAGTACTCCTGAACATCCTGATAAAGCCTAGGCCAATAGAACCTGCGACTGATTCTATCATAGCTTTTCTGTTGGCCTAGATGCCCCGCCCATGGAATATGGTGACCCAACTTTAGAATTAGCTGATGGAACAATTTAGGAACGACCAATCTAGGTTCCTCGCTGTCTGCATTGTACAAAAGGTCATTTTTGAGAATGTATTTATCGCCAATTAGCTTAGCTGCTTTAACAGGTTCACCATCAACCTCACATACCTTGGCAAACAGAGGTTGGAGCAAAGGATCTGCTTTCTGTAGCTCTTTAAAGTTGTCAGGGACCTGCCACTGTGGGTCCAGCAGGGTGGAGTCAGGATCAGGCGCAACTGGGACTGGATCCTGCACCCTGGCCTTCCCCATGTGCTTGGCTTGGCGGCGCTGCCTTTTGTTCTTCTTGACCTTTGTACCAACTTCAAAAAGACTTTGATCGATCTCAGGAAGGGATTGCAAACCCTTGGCCTGAGACCTAGTAACCACAGCAGATGACTTTGACACGGTCTGAACAAGGTTAGTTAGAACTGGTAGGTCATCCCCCAGAATGACATCGTAAGCCAATTGATCGACCACCCCCACCGTCATCATGTACTCTTGGCCATCGACCCCAATATTCACCACAGCAGTAGGATACATTTGTTCCTCCCCATGAACACACCCCAACCCCACAAGGTTGTCAAAGTTTAAAGCATCTTTATCTACAAACTTTGCCTTCACCAGTGTTTGGGAGCTGCCTGTATCCACCAATGCATCAGCCTCCTGCCCATTGACAAGAACGGAGGTTGCATACCGGGATTTGGGCCTAGCAATAGGTACAGCGGGTGGAATTTCGGGTCTAGGGACATAACACAAGTTAACCTCCTTAGGTTTTTTAAGTGGGCAAACAGCCGCTTTATGCCCTGGTTGATGACAGTAGAAACAGATAAGGGCCCCATTTCTAGACTTTGCCCCACCCCCAGTATCATGCTTGGGTAGAGAGTCATCACCTTTAGCCCCCTCTGACTTAACCTGACCCACAGTCACCTTGTACGGCCGGGAAGGCCCTCGTTGTGGCTCTGGAGGTGGGTCCGGATGTGCAGCCAGGTACCGCTCGGCGAGTCTTGCCGCCTCCTCCCCCGTCTGTGGTTGATGTTCCTTGACCCAGGTTCTGACGTCCGGGTGGAGGACACGCAGGTATTGTTCTAGGATCAACACCTCGCCCATCTGGTCCTTCGTCTTGGTCTCTGGTCGCATCCACCTCTTGTAGAGCCCCTTCAGACGGTTGTAGGTCTCCCTGGTCGACTCTCCTGCTGGTATACTAGTAGCTCGGAAACGCTGACGGTAGGTCTCTTCGGTCACGTTGTACTTGGCAAGGACAGCAGCTTTGATGTCGGGGTAGAGGTGAGAGCGCTGCTCGTCCATGCTGGCGTAGGCCTCTAGTGCTTTGCCGGTGAGTAGAGTGACGACCCGAGCAGCCCACTCATCATGGTTCCACCCCCAGGTCCTGGCGATGCGTTCGAAGCGGATGAAGAAGCTCTCCACATCTTCACCTTCAGTGAATTCAGGGATCTTGGCTCCGTCATAACGTCGGATGGGCTGTGGCTCCAGCTGGGCGGGTATCGGCGTCGTCCATCGGCTGGGCTGCTGGCGATGTTGAGCTGGAGTGGGCAAACCATACAGGTTCTGGTGACTAGTTGGCTCTTCAATCACCAGTTCACGTTTGGATTTTTGATACACAACATCTTTCAGATCCTCAAGCCCATCAAACAACAGTTTTTCATGTCTTTGTTGCCTATACATGAATTCCCGCATTTCATTCATAAACTGTTGCCCAAACGTAAAGTTCTCTTGTGAAAGAGGAGTACTTAACTTAGTTGGAAGGCTTTTCTCAGGTGGTAGCTTCTCCCTCACTGCAGGATCTGGGTTTCGCACCAGCTGCTCGTCTGCCGCTGATTGCATTCCATCAGGTGCTGTAGCCCCTCCCCCAATTGGCTCAATCACCAGCTCCTCCTCTGGCTCTTCCTCCGGCTCATCAACATCTTCAGTCTCCAGCCCTGGGTTTTTCTGTGCCTTTCTGGTTTGTTTGCAACGCCCTCGTCCAGCCATTTTAGGTTTTCTACTGACAATTTCTCTTAGGAGGCTTTACAATCCCAGACACCACTGCCACCAATTGTAACCAAGTGGGATAGTAATGAGTATTTGTCAGTGTATAAAAACCTTTAAAAATGGAGGAACTGGACGGAGGCAGGCTTGCAGGTGAAAATATTTAATAATAATATCCGGATCCAGACAACAAAAATAAACAGGAGTGCAAAACAAACAACTGAAGATGAAAAACAAATCAAACAGAACTTAACATTGGGAACAGAGGGACACAGTCAACCTCCCTGCATGGCTGCCACACACAAACTGAGCTGCACAGGCATATATATAGCCCCAGACTCCACCCATGTTTACAGGCAACCAATCAACATTTTCTCCAAACGATCTGACATCACGCCCCTTAAAGTAACAGGGTTCCTCTTGTCTTCCTTACTGGATCTGCAGGATTGAAGCATACACTTTAGATTATGTGTCACAACAGAATGTGCACCTTCTGTGGGACAATCTAAACACTGCATGATTACATTTAGTCATTATTAATCAGGAATACAGTTCATGCGTCAAATGATTAATATACATTACAGTGACAGGGGCTGCTCTGTCACAGTCTGTGTGTCCATAATGAAATGGGCGACTCGGTCCAACGCACCAGCACCGAGGCCGTTCCTCCGCCTGAAGTTGTGCGCCGTCAACCAGGCGTCTTCTGTCAGGTTGTAGGGGAGTTTCACGACTCCGTCGGTCATTTGAACGTCAAAGACGAAGTCGTACTCCTTCCCCTCGTGCGTCGTGGTCTTCCCAGGGGTGTCCTCCTCGCTCCGTCCGACAACAGACATGTCTGTGATCGTGCGGACCTGGTGCCTGTCCTCTCTTGTCCTCGGCGTCTCCTCTTTCTGCAGATCTTCAATCTGCTTCTGCGCCTCGCGGTGCCTTTGCTCCGCCGCCTCCTTCTGTAGCTTCAGGTCTTCAGTCTGCCGTTTGGATGCCTCCAGCTTGGTCTTCAGGATCTGGATCTGGTTGTGCTGTTTCTTCAAACAGTACGCCACACCGATCCCCAACACCCCGACTCCAACACTTACTATTACCTTCTTTAACATGATGGCTACTCCTCAACAAAACGGAAAAACGGAACCTAATAAAACGACTCAAACCTGCGTTTAGAATCTGCCACAGAATTTAGATTGCTTTGAAACCGTTTTTATATCCTCCGAATGCACTCTGTCACGCTGACTAATCCAAGGTGTGATGTCAGAACTGGTCCAAATATAGACATTGTCACCCCAGACGTGACATTATGTCATAATTATACTTCAATGCAATTAGTCCATCTGTTTTCAACTGGTGGTCCGTGGACCCCTGGTGGTACGCAGAGTTATTGCAGGCAGTAATGGGGGTTGGCCTGCGTCCAGTCCGTGGCTATGCTATCTGCACAGTAATATTAATCAACCATGGGAAAAAAATGGGTGCGAGTGAGCGTCCATATTTAGTCATAACCAAATATGGAGTTTATGTGTGTCTCACTGGTAGTGTATAGGCTAATAGCGTAAAGGCTAATGTGTGTAATGGTGTAATAGGCTATTAGGTGTAATAGTGTAATAAGGTAAGAAGACCTGCTTAAACTGTGGACCACCACCAGAGTGAAAGTGGTTCATGGAATGGATGCTTTTAGGTTGTTTTCATACTTTACTAACTTGTCACCCATATTCAGTGCATGCCTGTTCTGTCTTGTATCTGACTGAAACAACACAGAACAGTGTTGTTCCTATCTACGTCCAACCAGGGAAACTCCCCTCCCCCCTGCCAGGTGAAAAGAAGGCAGCTTGGACTCCTCATGCATTGAAGGAAGCATGAGGCCAGTCCGCTTTCTCTCTCCCCAGTAATTGGCACTGGGTGAAAAAACAAACAAAACAAATGGGTTCCAAAATTGTGTGATAATTCTTTCTAGAAAGAACAGTGTGATGCAGACAGTTTGGTCAGAACATCAAAGATACCAACTATGTGAACATTAAGCCGCCGTGCAGCGCTCTGAAGATCTGATGTCAGATTTTAACGGCGTTGCGCTGGGCTGTTTGATCTGGTCTGCATATTATTACGGAGACAGATAATGAAGACAGCGTCCCCTTCCCTCAGGTGTCCAGCTTGTACGCAGCGTGTGAACGGAACGGAACGGACGGCGACGCGTTCAATCACAAACACAATCTCTGTTCCCTCCGATCAGGGGCGGATGTAACATGTCCCATTTGGGGGGGCAAGAGAACATGTTGGAGGTGCAAGAGAAAATGGTATGGGTGCGGCTTCATCGCCCGTGACGCTTTGCGCCACGGGCGATGAAGCCGCACCCATACCATTTTCAGTTACAGGACTTTTATTAGTCAAGTAAAGCATCACTAATAACATCAGTTGTTGTTGAAGTTGCAACAGACACGCAGCATGCATAAAGCTAAAGGTCTGACTCAGAGAGTTTTCTGTTTTCAATGATGAAATGCTGTTGGTTTAGTGGTGACACAGCTGTAGTTAGTTAGTAGCAGTAGTAGTGTTTCACATCATTTTAAATAGAAGCACTTTAATTTCTTGGGTATCTTGGGTTGTTTTGGATGCCATTATGTTTGGTGGGGCAGTTAGGGCATTTAGGGGGGCATTGCCCCCCATGCCCATGCCTAGATCCGCCCCTGCCTCCGATCCGTCTGGTCATGAAACACGCTATCTCTGTCTCTAGCTCAGTGTTGCCAACTGTCCAAATCCAAAATGCACTAGTGGCACTTCCAAAATGCACTAGAAGGCACCAGAGCAGTGGGTTTTCAACCATTTTCATACCAGGGCCCACTGTTTATTCTGCATTTTAGCCACGGAGGAGGACCACCATTTGGTGTTGAGTTTAGTCTCTCAGACTAATTTAGGAGAGATGACTGGCAAAATGTTGGTCAAAATAGCAATTCTTCTACATTTTCTAAATGTGTCGATTCTTGGAAATTACCCTTAAAGGGCCTCTGACATCCTCACGATTTTAGAGCACATCACGTGGTCAAATGAAAAACGTTTTGTAGCGCGAGCGACTGCCCCGACGGTCCAATCAGCTGGCAACTGAGTGAGGCGTCCTACCTGCCTACCAGACTACCACTACTACTGCATGTCTGTTGCTATAGTGGTTTCAACGTTTTTATGGCTTCATATTCCTAGCAAACCTCATTGAACAAAAAGATGTTTTGGTCGAATATTTCAGTTAGAATGCAAATGACGTTGGCGTGAGATTTCTATTGCTGTATCAAATATATCACACACGAGTCCAACGCTCGCATTCAACTCAGTCTAACAACGTCTGTTGCAGCGTCGATATACACACAGAGACTGAGAGAGAGAGAGAGAGTGTGTATGTGTGTGTGTGTGTGTGTGTGTGTGTGTGTGTGTGTGTGTGTGTGTGTGTGTGTGTGTGTGTGTGTGTGTGTGTGTGTGTGTGTGTGTGTGTGTGTGTGTCGCAAAGTCCCTCCCCTCAGCTGAAAAAGTATCATGCCCGGGTGTAACATTTCCGAATTGGGGGGCAGCCGACAATTGCAGTTGATTTAGTGGTGTTTGGTGGGGCAGTCATGGCATTTAGGGGGGATTGCCCCTCCCCAGGCCCGTGCCTATATCCGGCTCTGATGTGATCTCTCCTTCCCTCTGTCTGATAGCGTATTAGTAGTTTTCCTCCTCGGCGCAGTCTGTCTCTCTTCTCCTCCTCCATCACTAGATAGTAGGCTACTAGTACTACTACGACATTATTTTTGTTGCGATCGCGTTGTTAGTAACTTCATTGGCGGGGACGACGACGACAACTGTCATTTGCCAAAGAAGTGTGGAGGAGGAGAGGAGAGCAGCAGACAAGTGGCGGCTCCATTCTTCACTCCACCGCCACTCAACTTGCAGATACAGCCGATAGCTGATAGTAGTATTGCCCGGTACCATGGGACGAACGTTCGAAATTGCGATTATGCAACAGTTAGTGTAAACAACAACACCTCAACCCAATGTCATTGTAACTACGATGTTCGAGTGAAAATAATATTTTTCAAGTGGATATTTGACCCAGTATAAAGCCATATGTAACGTCAAAACGACTAGCCTGTTGCTATGCTAGTGCTGACTATGGGGAAGTTACACCTCCTGCGTGACGTCACGACAAAAATTAGCATCTGAATTACCATTTGTTAGCTCCCCAGGGGGCGTGTCAGAGGCCCTTTAATATCTAATTAGCAATCTAATATCTAATTAGCAATGCTTTACTTGACATGTCATTCTGGCCAAATCACAATTTGCGTCTTGTGTGTGTTTACACAAACACTCAAAACTGTCCGTTGTCAAAGTCAATCAATGTTTGTGTTTACAGAAACGTTCAGTCCCTGATGATAATAGTTATTTATCTTTAGTTATGTGGTTTATGTTGGTCAGTAGAATAAAACAATGGCTTCAAGGCTACATGCTGTTTAAATCTACATTTAGATTTACATTCAACCTTCTTGACACCAGGGACCACCATTTGATCAGCATTTGAGCCAAGGACCACCATTTGGTGACATTTCAGCCCCGAGAAAACTAAAGAATTCTTTTGGTTTTGTTGACAATTCCAGGCTGGATTTGGGAAACAAAACAGTGTAGACTTCTTAATGAAATAGCGCTAATTCAGATAAGGACCACTGGTGGTCCCCGGAACACCTGTTGAACACCCCTGGTTTAGAACATTCTCCTGAGGGTCATTAAATGTCCCTTTAAGAATAACAACTCATCATCCTAAAATGTTGATGTCCTCATGAGTGTAAGGAATACAAACACCTGTGTGTGTGTGTGTGTGTGTGTGTGTGTGTGTGTTGTGTGTGTGTGTGTGTGTGTGTGTGTGTGTGTGTGTGTGTGTGTGTGTGTGTGTGTGTGTGTGCGTGCGTGCGTGCGCTCCTCTCCTCTCCTCATATCCCCCAGTGATTGTGTGTGTTATTGTGTGTGTGTGCGTGTGTGTGTGTGTGTGGTGTGCGTGCATGCACGTGTATCAGTGTGTGTGTATGTGATCATCCCCTCACTGATAGGTTATTTTGTGTGTGTGTGTGTGTGTGTGTGTGTGTGTGTGTGTGTGTGTGTGTGTGTGTGTGTGTGTGTGTGGTGTGCATGCGTGCATGTGTATCAGTGTGTGTGTATGTGATCATCCCCTCACTGATAGGTTATTTTGTGTGTGTGTGTGTGTGTGTGTGTGTGTGTGTGTGTGTGTGTGTGTGTGTGTGTGTGTGTGTGTGTGTGTGTGTGTGTGTGTGTGTGTGTGTGTGGTGTGCATGCGTGCGTGTGTATCAGTGTGTGTGTATGTGCTCATCCCCTCACTGAACGGTTATTCAATAGTATAAGTAATGTGGTGTCAGAAGTCATTCTTCTCCTCCGTCTGCCTAGCCCCGCCCCCGGCGGCCATATTGATTATGATCAGGCCTTCAGCTCTACAGTTATTAACGCATTCTGAACGGAACGATCATTCAAAGATTTAAACCACATTTTCACCATTTTCCAAAAACATCAGACAGTCTGATATTTTTCAATAACTAAAGTTAATGCTAATTAATGCTAAGTAATGTTAATGACGCTAAGTGATGCTAATAATGCTAATAATGGTAAGTAAGTAATACTGGTAATGCTAAGTATTGATGGTGCTAACCTAATAATGCTAAGTAATGCTAATGCTAAGTATTGTTAATAATGCTAATAGTGCTCAGTAATGATAATGTTAAGTATTGTTAATAATGCGCATAATGCTAAGTAATGCTAATATTGCTAATACTGCTAAGTAATTAGTGCTGGTAATATTAAGTATTGCTAATGCTAATAATGCTATGTAATGCTAATGCTATTGCTAAAGTATTTTTCCGCTGAATATGAGTTAAAATATCGACCCTGAGAGTGAAGAACACAGA
This sequence comes from Benthosema pterotum, assembly GCA_039105355.1. Classification (NCBI taxonomy): domain Eukaryota; kingdom Metazoa; phylum Chordata; class Actinopteri; order Myctophiformes; family Myctophidae; genus Benthosema; species Benthosema pterotum. The sequence goes on along the minus strand of CM076975.1, from coordinate 51,300,074 downwards.
AGAGGAACCAACCCGGGGAGAGAAAACACTCACACAGAGGATGCAGGGGCGGATCTAGACATGGGCATGGGGGGGGATGCCCCCCCCCATGCCCAGTCCATGCAAAACAACCCAAGATATTTCAAATTAAAGTGCTTCCATTTAAAATGATGTGAAACACTACTACTGCTACTAACTAACTACAGCTGTGTCACCACTAAACCAACAGCATTTCATCATTGAAAACAGAAAACTCTCTGAGTCAGACCTTTAGCTTTATGCATGCTGCGTGTCTGTTGCAACTTCAACAACAACTGATGTTATTATTGATGCTTTACTTGACTAATAAAAGTCCTGGAACTGAAAATGGTATGGGTGTGACTTCATCGCCCGTGGTGCGAAGCGACACGGGCGATGAAGCCGCACCCATACCATTTTCTCCTGCCCCCCCAATTGGGAAATGTTACATCCGCCCCTGGGAGAGGAGAAGAGAGCGGCAAATCCACGCGTAGCATATATATATATAAATATACTGTATATATGAGACAGGCCCTAAACAGGCCTGGGCTCTTACTTTACTGATTCCTATTTTTCTTAACACATTGGCAGATATTAGATAACATAACTTTTTTATTTTTGCCGTAAAGATATTTTCCTTCCAGTGTCTGAACTATGAATTATTAATCACATGCCTTCAATACGCCCAGCTTTTATTCTGAAGGCCCACTGAGTGAGTGGAATGATAAAAGGACAGTGGTGTGGGGTGATAATTGGTATATTAGCCCTATGTAACTGTTATCAGCCCTACAGGGCCGATATGACAGGATGTGCTGCATGTAATGTGTGCCATAATGCAGGGGTTTTCAACCTTTTTGATGCCAGGGCCCACCATTTATTCAGAATTTGAGCCACGGACCACCACTTGAGGACATTTTAGCCCCACAGACCCCAAAACTAAAGATTTATTTTGCTTTTGCCCATCTTCTAATTGTGTAGACTGTAAGACTAATTCACATGATGAATATTTTAACTCTTGAGAGCGTAAAAATGAAACCAAATGGACCCGCAAGGGTCCATTTGGTTTCATTTTTTACGTTCTCAAGAGTTACATCTGGTTAACCAACTTAGCTGGGGACCACCTGGAACCCTCTCAGGGACCACTGGTGGTCCCCGGACCACCTGTTGAAAACCCCTGCCATAATGTAAATGTAAATGTGCATAATGTGGGGTTACAGCATAGAGCAGGGGTCGGCAACCCAACATGTTGAAAGAGCCATTTTCAACCCAAAATTAAATTCAAAATCTGTCTGGAGCCGCATTTTTTTTTCTCCTGAGTGTGTGCAAATGTGAACCAAATGGACCCTGGCGGGTCCATTTGGTTCCATTTGCACACTCTCAGAAAAAAAGGTCCTCAAGGAAAAATCATTAACATGGTGAAACACAAATCAGATTTTTTTTCTAAAAAAATAAAGGAGTTTTACAGAACTCCTTTTCTAGTCCACACAACATCTCTAAGGTATATTAATGACATAGTAAACTGAGTAAACCTTTGAAAATGGGTGGTTCAGATTGAAAGCTCCACCTCTGATAACTGCTGGGCGACTTTTTTGGGTGACTGAAATGTTTATATTATTTTGGTGTGGATCACCCCAGTGTGTGTATGTAATAATGCTACAGGGAGCCACTAGGGCTGTGTTTTAGAGCCCAGTGTGTATGTAATAATGCTACAGCCAGGGAGCCACTAGGGCTGTGTTCTAGAGCCCAGTGTGTATGTAATAATGCTACATCCAGGGAGCCACTAGGGCTGTGTTCTAGAGCCCAGTGTGTATGTAATAATGCTACAGGGAGCCACTAGGGCTGTGTTCTAGAGCCCAGTGTGTATGTAATAATGCTACAGCCACTGAGCCACTAGGGCTGTGTTCTAGAGCCCAGTGTGTATGTGATAATGCTACATCCAGGGAGCCATTAGGGCTGTGTTCTAGAGCCCAGTGTGTATGTAATAATGCTACAGCCAGGGAGCCACTAGGGCTGTGTTCTAGAGCCCAGTGTGTATGTAATAATGCTACATCCAGGGAGCCATTAGGGCTGTGCTCTAGAGCCCAGTGTGTATGTAATAATGCTACAGCCAGGGAGCCACTAAGGCTGTGTTCTAGAGCCCAGTGTGTATGTAATAATGCTACAGTGAGCCATTATGGCTGTGTTCTAGAGCCCAGTGTGTATGTAATAATGCTACAGCCAGGGAGCCACTAGGGCTGTGTTCTAGAGCCCAGTGTGTATGTAATAATGCTACAGCCAGGGAGCCACTAGGGCTGTGTTCTAGAGCCCAGTGTGTATGTAATAATGCTACAGCCAGGGAGCCACTAGGGCTGTGTTCTAGAGCCGCAGTGTGTATGTAATAATGCTACAGCCAGGGAGCCACTAGGGATGTGTTCTAGAGCCCAGTGTGTATGTAATAATGCTACAGCCAGGGAGCCACTAGGGCTGTGTTCTAGAGCCCAGTGTGTATGTAATAATGCTACATCCAGGGAGCCACTAGGGCTGTGTTCTAGAGCCCAGTGTGTATGTAATAATGCTACATCCAGGGAGCCATTAGGGCTGTGTTCTAGAGCCCAGTGTGTATGTAATAATGCTACAGCCAGGGAGCCACTAGGGCTGTGTTCTAGAGCCGCAGTGTGTATGTAATAATGCTACAGCCAGGGAGCCACTAGGGCTGTGTTCTAGAGCCCAGTGTGTATGTAATAATGCTACAGCCAGGGAGCCACTAGGGCTGTGTTCTAGAGCCCAGTGTGTATGTAATAATGCTACATCCAGGGAGCCACTAGGGCTGTGTTCTAGAGCCCAGTGTGTATGTAATAATGCTACATCCAGGGAGCCACTAGGGCTGTGTTCTAGAGCCCAGTGTGTATGTAATAATGCTACAGGGAGCCACTAGGGCTGTGTTCTAGAGCCCAGTGTGTATGTAATAATGCTACAGCCAGAGAGCCACTAGGGCTGTGTTCTAGAGCCCAGTGTGTATGTAATAATGCTACATCCAGGGAGCCACTAGGGCTGTGTTCTAGAGCCCAGTGTGTATGTAATAATGCTACATCCATGGAGCCACTAGGGCTGTGTTCTAGAGCCCAGTGTGTATGTAATAATGCTACAGCCAGGGAGCCGCTAGGGCTGTGTTCTAGAGCCCAGTGTGTATGTAATAATGCTACATCCAGGGAGCCACTGGCTGTGTTCTAGAGCCCAGTGTGTATGTAATAATGCTACATCCACTGAGCCACTAGGGCTGTGTTCTAGAGCCCAGTGTGTATGTAATAATGCTACAGCCACTGAGCCACTAGGGCTGTGTTCTAGAGCCCAGTGTGTATGTAATAATGCTACAGGGAGCCACTAGGGCTGTGTTCTAGAGCCCAGTGTGTATGTAATAATGCTACAGCCAGGGAGCCACTAGGGCTGTGTTCTAGAGCCCAGTGTGTATGTAATAATGCTACATCCAGGGAGCCACTGGCTGTGTTCTAGAGCCCAGTGTGTATGTAATAATGCTACATCCACTGAGCCACTAGGCTGTGTTCTAGAGCCCAGTGTGTATGTAATAATGCTACAGCCACTGAGCCACTAGGGCTGTGTTCTAGAGCCCAGTGTGTATGTAATAATGCTACAGGGAGCCACTAGGGCTGTGTTCTAGAGCCCAGTGTGTATGTAATAATGCTACAGCCATGGAGCCACTAGGGATGTGTTCTAGAGCCCAGTGTGTATGTAATAATGCTACAGTGAGCCATTATGGCTGTGTTCTAGAGCCCAGTGTGTATGTAATAATGCTACAGCCAGGGAGCCACTAGGGCTGTGTTCTAGAGCCCAGTGTGTATGTAATAATGCTACAGCCTGGGAGCCACTAGGGCTGTGTTCTAGAGCCCAGTGTGTATGTAATAATGCTACAGCCAGGGAGCCACTAGGGCTGTGTTCTAGAGCCCCAGTGTGTATGTAATAATGCTACATCCAGGGAGCCACTAGGGCCGTGTTCTAGAGCCCAGTGTGTATGTAATAATGCTACAGGGAGCCACTAGGGCTGTGTTCTAGAGCCCAGTGTGTATGTAATAATGCTACAGCCACTGAGCCACTAGGGCTGTGTTCTAGAGCCCCAGTGTGTATGTAATAATGCTACAGCCACTGAGCCACTAGGGCTGTGTTCTAGAGCCCAGTGTGTATGTAATAATGCTACATCCAGGGAGCCACTAGGGCTGTGTTCTAGAGCCCAGTGTGTATGTAATAATGCTACATCCAGGGAGCCACTAGGGCTGTGTTCTAGAGCCCAGTGTGTATGTAATAATGCTACAGGGAGCCACTAGGGCTGTGTTCTAGAGCCCAGTGTGTATGTAATAATGCTACAGCCAGAGAGCCACTAGGGCTGTGTTCTAGAGCCCAGTGTGTATGTAATAATGCTACATCCAGGGAGCCACTAGGGCTGTGTTCTAGAGCCCAGTGTGTATGTAATAATGCTACAGCCACTGAGCCACTAGGGCTGTGTTCTAGAGCCCAGTGTGTATGTAATAATGCTACATCCAGGGAGCCACTAGGGCTGTGTTCTAGAGCCCCAGTGTGTATGTAATAATGCTACATCCATGGAGCCATAATGCTACATCCAGGGAGCCATTAGGGCTGTGTTCTAGAGCCGCATGCGGCTCCTGAGCCGCAAGTTGATGACGCCTGTCATAGAGTTACACCATCGGGTACCCAATTCGACCAATTCGACCGTTATCTGTAGATAAGATCGCAGTTATTAGTTTCTGTCAACAGGACAATTTGGTCTCAGTATGGTCATGCTCTGCTGACCCATCTCGCAGTCTGTAGATATCATGGATTCCAACGTTTTACCAGTTCTCTTTCCCAATTGTGGACAAAAAACATGAAAGTTCTTAGTTTTGGGTGCAAGAGACTAAACTTAACGCCACAAACTGTCAACTCAAACCCCAAATACTGTTTTCAAACGTCAGTAGTAGCATATACAAGAAAACCTTCCAATTCTCCCCCTCTATTTTTCATTTTAAGTGCATTATTCTTGAGCACTATATGTTGTTACTATACAGTAAGTAACACCAACACCACTATTGCAAAGCTCAAACTTTCTATGGGACTTTAAAATGGATTTTCAGTAAT
>CM076975.1:51254953-51287453 GCA_039105355.1 Benthosema pterotum | reverse complement strand
CAACACAAGTGCAGGAAAGGAAAGTTTCAAGTGAAAACCAAGTTCCATTTAGTACAAAATCTCTCCAGGAGTTGTGAAAGCAATCCTCAACGGCGACGGCAGTGGCGACAGTTTTATAACCCGGTCACTCTTTTGCATAACAGTCGTGACTGCTTTGCATAACAATTGCGACTGCTTTGCATATTCACTCGGCCGTTTTGCATAATGGTCGAGGTTTACTGAGGTTATGTTTAGGTTTGTGGTATAGGACTTCAGTGTTTTGTATCTTACAACATTATGTATGAGTACAATACAGAGAATGTTTGCATTCGCTATCTTTGTTGAGGAAGAGTCTATGTCTCAGATAACTAATCTTAATTATCTTTCATAGTGGTTTAAGCCCTGTGGAAATTAACACAGGGCTACATTAAGTTTTCAAATCCATTGTTTTTGTGAAAACTCTCTCTCTCTCCTTCTGTCCATGTTTTGTCGGATTCTAGTCCACACACTTCCATTCCCCCAATTCCATGTCCCATAAAATGCTGTACTATTAGCGACATCTCTTTGGCATTTTTTATATTATATCTATGCTGGTTAAGTCTGTCTGCTATTGTGTTTCTGGTTTCCCCTACATATTGTAGATTACATTTGTTACATGTGATTAGATAGACAGTTTTTTGTAGTCGCTGTTATGCGAAACGGTTGCGACGGTTATGCAAAATGGTGATGAAAAAATGTTGCGACAGAGCATCACGGTCGGATTTCTTTGGTTGGCTCTCTACAAAACCCAAGACAGCAGAAGTGAAAACAAAACCATCTTGAATATGCAGAGCATTTGCATAGAAACAAACAGGATTACAACCAACCAGACACAGGAGGAGAATCAAAGACAATCAACACATGGTTGTCCAGAGGCAGAACAGACACAGGTGACTCTGATTAGCTCTAATTACAGGGTAGACACAGCAGGAGACACTAAACACGTCTTCAGAATAGCAACACGAACTACGGAACTAAGGAGAAGGAAAATCACCGGTTTATTTGGGTCTCGTTAGGAAAGGAGAAAGGAGGAGGCACCGTTTTTCCACACTTTTTGACCAGTCATTATATGGCCATACATACCCGACAATGAATGCCAAAAACATGGGAACATTTTCACTGTTATTAAATAATTATAAAAATAAGTATTTTGAAATAAAAACTCCATAATATTTGAATATTTGATTAACCCAATAAACCCATAATCTGGCCTCTCAGTGACTGCAGTTTATGGGTTGGGCGTTGTCACTGCGGCAGTCTTTGGTGATTGGTTCATACCAACCAATCACAATGTTGGGAAAACAGAGAACGTTTTTGTCAGTCATGTGGTTAATGCTATGGCTGTCCCGGTTGCTAACAAAACAAACATGGCAGACGAGCGTCACTAGCATGTGAACAAGAGCAGTAAAATATGATGACGGCTATTCAACCCAACGCTTCTTTAAAGAAACTATTTATCATATATCTATTTAACAGCTATATTGATACAGCCGTGATTCACCACAGTTGGAGGTTGCCATGTTTGTTCGTTTGGTGTTGTTGGCCAATCAGTTGCCCTAGTCACATTTTCAACTGACAACAGTGGGGGCAGCATCACCAGATTCTGAATCGCAGGAGAAAAAGATAATATATTAAAAAATATATATTGTTGGGAAACGAATGGTCCTGTATTGCTCTCTAACTCACAGTACAGAAGGGACAAAATTAACATTGATTTTACAATATACATTTTGGGCACAGAGATAGAAATGCCATTAAAAGGGCAAGTCGATAATGCATGTAAATTACTGTTTTATTAACACGGAGTGTAGATTTACAGTACAATACGACCATGACTCAGTGTAAGAATGATAACTGAGAGTACAGCAGCAGTTAAACATTACACTTGTTCACAACAGCGGCCCTAAACGGCAGTGATGGGCAAGTTACTGGGAAAATGTAGTAAGCTACACTACTTGTTACTCTCGAAAAAAGTTAAGCTACACTACAAGCTATCCCCAGAAAATTGTAGCATACAAGCTACACGACAAAATAGCTTGATGTAGCTTGCTACAACAACACTACATGTATATAAATATATATCTCAACTTAATGTACAACTTTCTAAATAATAATCATAATACTAAAATAATATAAATAAAAAACATAATAATAATAATCTAGGGGTGGGATTGAACCTAAAATGGTGGCATGTTTAAGTTTTGGGATGTATATTAGAGGTTTTCTACCCATTAAAAATGGGTGGAATTTGAAAATGTGTGTGGAAAAATGTAGTAAGCTACAATCCTTGTTACTCCAAACAAGTAGTGTAGTTTCACTACAAGCTATTCTCAGAACAAATGTAGTAAGCTACACTACAAGTTATGGGAAAATGTAGTTAAGCTATGTAGCTTAGCTACTTGTAACTCGGTTTGTACACTCGGTCCTAAAAGAAAAATCATTATCATGGTGAAACACAACTTGATGATGTCATCAAGTAGTGTTTCATCATGTTAATGATTTTTTTTCAGACCTCCATTTCTAGGAAACAGAATGGAGGAACTTTTTTTTTTATCATGTCCACACAACATCTCTAAGGTATATTAATGACAGTAAAATTTTGAAATGGGTGGAATTCCCCTTTAATGTGAATCAGTCTGGGTTAAGAGTGTTATAAACAGTGTTGGGCATTAACTAATTAAATATTACATATTTAATACTGTAATTGTATTACCTCTTCCAGCAAAAGTAAATTAAAGACATTACTCTCCAAAACATGCCACATTCAGGGGTGGGTCTAGGCATGGGCATGGGGGGGCAATGCCCCCCTAAATACCCAGTCAGCCCCACCAAACACGATGGCATGCAAAACAACCCAAGATATTTCTAATTAAAGTGCTTCTATTTAAAATGATGTGAAACACTACTACTGCTACTAACTAACTACAGCTGTGTCACCACTAAACCAACAGCATTTCATCATTGAAAACAGAAAACTCTCTGAGTCAGACCTTTAGCTTTGTGCATGCTGCGTGTCTGTTGCAACTTCAACAACAACTGATGTTATTATTGATGCTTTACTTGATTATTAAAAGTCCTGGAACTGAAAATGGGGGGCAGGTGAAAATTGTATGGATGCGGCTTCATCGCCCATGGCGACACGGGTGATGAAGTGGCACCCATACGATTTTTTGCCTGTTTTGTTTCCCCAAATCCAGCCTGGAATTGTGAACAAAAGCAAAAGAACCCTAACCCTAACCATTTAATTTTGGGGTCTGGGGGGCTAAAATGTCCCTAAATGGTGGTCCATGTCTCAAATACTGAATAAATGGTGGTCCCTGGTGTCAAAAAGGTTGAAAACCACTGGTCTACGCAATTAGACAAAGTAGAAGTTTGTCTGTAATATGATATCAATACAGCATGGAAGTGTGGGCAAACTATATCCTGAATTCAAACCCCCATACCTCTAGTTTTTAGTCTAAATCTCATCAAATACAGTCAGAACACATAATGGGCCTTGATGTGAAAAAAGACCTTAAAACACCTTTAAACACCTCATACCATAGAACACATATGTCAAACTCAAGGCCCGGGGGCCAAATCAGGCCCGTGAATGAATTATCTTTGGCCCGTGGGATGATATTGAATTAGTATTAGAACTGGCCTTCTGGTATATTGCACAGAAATGAATGCAACTAATTGTTTTACTTCCTCAACTCAGTCTCATTTACTTTCTCAGTTAACTATGAAAGCAGCACTTGGTGAGGAACATAGAAGAAAAAATAATTCCCTGAAAAATAGCAGGCGTTCACGTCTCATAGCGCGCCACAGAGTGGCGCGCTATGAGACGTGAACGCCTGCTATTTTTCATTAAAACTTAAAAAACGTTTTTAATGAAGGCAGTTTCATCTTTACAATTATCTTGCCATTAAGAGACATTGATTTTTGAAGGGAAATTACTTTTTGCTGTTTGACAGGGACGTCATGGTAAACCGGTGTTGAAACACAGACCGGTATCTCCGACCCTCGACTCAAAAAATAGTAGATGAATTTATACTTCGAATATGAATTGACTCAACATCAAACAGTGCTCCTCCGTGGCAAAATTGCAGAATAAATGGTGGGTCCTGGTTGAAAATGGCTGAAAACCACTGCTATAGCGCATTCTAGTGCATTTTGGATTTTGGCAGTTGGCAACACTGATTCTGCTGCTTCCATGGTGTTTTTTTCATTCAGTCTGACCAATAGAGCTGCGCAGTGACGTCACCGCCCCTGTTCCGGAAGTCTTTTCCCCATTCATTTTTCTCATAGACTTTTCGAAAATAATATAGAATTGGGAAGAAGTAGAAAACGGCATGATACGAGACTTTTTGTTTCGTTTTTCATCTTAGAAATTATTTTATTGTCCCAAAAGTTTGTGTGTGTCATCATGATTCGTCACGACTCGAGTTGGCTTTGTCCGTGGCGTAATCGTCTTGATATAAATTATTTTCGAAAAGTCTATGAGAAAAATGAATTGGGAAAAGACTTCCGGAACAGGGGCGGTGACGTCACTGCGCAGCTCTATAGCAGAGGATGAACAGCTTCCCACATACACATGAATGAGTCCAGACAGTAAATCCATGTCCTACACCGCATCAGAGACGGTCTGGAGTATCTGAAGTTCAGATCAAACATCAAACTACCAAATCCCTCCATAAATAATTCTGTTGAAACAACAGGTGTATTGATACAAATTGTTTTGACTTGTTCAATATAGAGTCCACCCAAATATCCCTTTAGACCAGTGGTTTTCAACACATCACTGAACAAGACAGCACAATGTTCATCTTGCCTAAATATGGTATTAAACGTATCAGGCTACTGTAAGGATTCTTAAACTATGTTTGGGCAAAGGACTTTCTGGTGATTCTGGTGTATGAATTCACAAGAATATGAAAGAATGAGAGAAAATGTATTCACATTTATTAGGTGTAAAATATTCAGGGGATTATAGTTCCCTCTCTACATGCTGACACCGTGCACACCGTGCACACCTTGCACACCGTGCACACCGTGCACACAGTCACACGGCTGTTTGGTCCACTGGTTGGAAGATTAGCCACAGGGGGACACACATACACACGCACACGCACGCGCACACACACACACACACACACACACACACACACACACACACACACACACACACACACACACACGGGGTGGATGTAACATTTCCCAATTGGGGGGGGTGGGGGGGGGGGGGGGGGGGGGGGGGGAGCTTCATCACCCGTGGCGCGAAGCGTCACGGTTGATGAAGCCGCAAATAAAGAATTATAATATGAACAAACTCTAGGGGTTTGTTTTACCTTGTAGACTCTGGAGTTTGTCTTTTCACCTAACCAAAAAGTATAAAACCTTAAAATCGTCTGATAGATAAAAAAAAACTATAACTATAACAATAGTTAATACTTTGAAACTTTCTATCTGGTTTCCTGTTTCTCTCTCTCCTGTCTCTGTCTTCTCAAAATGCACTGCGCAAACAAAGGAGTGATTATTTCCCAGTCATTTGCATGAAAACAACTGGAAAAATATTTCATCTATTATTATTATTTATTCAAAGTGCAGTTCACCTCCCGGCCGCTATATAGAGGCCGGGGGGGCGCTGTAGCGCAGTTGCGCCCTTGATGCGCTGATTTTGGGTACAGAGAAGAAGTCGAGTAACATCGGGGGCGGGGTACACGGCTCGGACAGAAATGGATTTCTTAAAACATTGATTTATTTTCATAGATAGCTCTCCGGGGTTGGAAACTGCGCCGAATATAAAGAAAACCGTCGGGAGTTCACGGTAAGCTGCTTTGTTTGTGCGTCCGTGCATATATGTAGCGTTAATTTGTCAGGAGCGATTCCCCCAAGATGAACTGGAGCCGCCATCCAAGTAATCCAAGTAAACGCCCTCACAACAAAAACAAAATGTTGTCATTCCTTCCATACAGGACCATAAGGCTGAGATAATTATCAGAGAAACAACAGGACCTTATAGAAGGTGTTTGTGTTTGTATGAACATAATGAATATAACACTGTGTGGTATAATAATGTCAGGTATAATTCCCCTGCTGTATAGAAGGTGTGTGTGTGTGTGTGTGTGTGTGTGTGTGTGTGTGTGTGTGTTGTGTGTGTGTGTGTGTGTGTGTGTGTGTGTGTGTGTGTGTGTGTATAGAAGGTTGTTTTGTTTCCTGGTGGATGAACAGCTGTTCTAATATAACATCCTGCTGGTCAGATCTACCAGACCAGCTGCTGTCCCATGTCTATCAGCAGCAGCATCAGGGTGGATCTAGGCATGGGCATGGGGGGGCAATGCCCCCCTAAATGCCCTGACTGCCCCACCAAACATGATGGCATGCCAAAACAACCCAAGATATTTCAAATTAAAGTGCTTATATTTAAAATGCTGTGAAACACTACTACTGCTACTAACTAACTACAGCTGTGTCACCACTAAACCAACAGCATTTCATCATTGAAAACAGAAAACTCTCTGAGTCAGACCTTTAGCTTTATGCATGCTGCGTGTCTGTTGCAACTTCAACAACAACTGATGTTATTATTGATGCTTTATTTGACTAATAAAAGTCCTGTAACTGAAAATGAAAACATACCATTTCCAATCTTCATGTGAACATTCTCTGCCTACCTGTCTGTCTGCTTGTGGTTGTGCGTTTGGTCCAAAAACATCATGCCATGATGTCTCACATCTTCACACCATAACAAACACTACCACCACCACACTGTTGCCATGTTCTGAGAAAGAAACAAGCAACCATGATGTCTCACATCTTCACACCATAACAAACACCACCACCACACTGTTGCCATGTTCTGAGAGAGAAACAAGCAACCATGATGTCTCACATCTTCACACCATAACAAACACCACCACCACACTGCTGCCATGTTCTGAGAGAGAAACAAGCAACCATGATGTCTCACATCTTCACACCATAACAAACACCACCACCACACTGTTGCCATGTTCTGAGAGAGAAACAAGCAACCATGATGTCTCACATCTTCACACCATAACAAACACCACCACCACACTGCTGCCATGTTCTGAGAGAGAAACAAGCAACCATGATGTCTCACATCTTCACACCATAACAAACACCACCACCACACTGTTGCCATGTTCTGAGAGAGAAACAAGCAACCAACCATGATGTCTCACATCTTCACACCATAACAAACTACCACTACCACACTGTTGCCATGTTCTGAGAGAGAAACAAGCAACCATGATGTCTCACATCTTCACATAACAAACTACCACTACCACACTGCTGCCATGTTCTGAGAGAGAAACAAGCAACCATGATGTCTCACATCTTCACACCATAACAAACCATAGAGTTATAAATATAGAGGGAGGACTGGAGCGTTAGCCCCGCCCCCTTGCCGTTCATTTCAATACAAGTTGCTCAGTTGCGCTTTGAAGCACCCGGAAGACTGCCGGAAGTTCCCATTGGAATAACATTGTAGGCAACTTCCGGACACCAAATTTTGGTGGTCACCAGTGTGCCGCCATGACACCTGTGACGTCATGAAGCCCGTTCACTTCCATTATAAGGCTGCACTTCCACTTTTCGCCACCAGGGCCCGTTGCTTCAAGCCTGGAGGCGCTGTCGGTGGATGTGTAACAAACACTACCACTACCACACTGCTGCCATGTTCTGGGAGAGAAACAAGCAACCATGATGTCTCACATCTTCACACCATAACAAACTACCACCACCACACTGCTGCCATGTTCTGGGAGAGAAACAAGCAACCATGATGTCTCACATCTTCACACCATAACAAACTACCACTACCACACTGCTGCCATGTTCTGAGAGAGAAACAAGCAACCATGATGTCTCACATCTTCACACCATAACAAACTACCACCACCACACTGCTGCCATGTTCTGAGAGAGAAACAAGCAACCATGATGTCTCACATCTTCACACCATAACAAACTACCACCACCACACTGCTGCCATGTTCTGAGAGAGAAACAAGCAACCATGATGTCTCACATCTTCACACCACAACAAACTACCACTACCACACTGTTGCCATGTTCTGAGAGAGAAACAAGCAACCATGATGTCTCACATCTTCACACCATAACAAACTACTACTACCACACTGTTGCCATGTTCTGAGAGAGAAACAAGCAACCACACCATAACAAACACCACCACCACACTGTTGCCATGTTCTGAGAAAGAAACAAGCAACCAGCAGCAGGTCTATAGGAGGAAGTTAAAACAGATTTGAGTTTGAGTTGACAGTTTGTGATGTTCATGATGTTGAGTTTAGTCCCAAAATTAAGAACATTCAAGGTTTTTGACAATTGGGAAAGAGAACTGGCAAAACGTTGGCCAAAATAACAATTATTCTAGTTTAGTTTAAATATAATTTAACCGTTGAGAGTGTAAAATGAAACCAAATGGACCCTTACGAGATCTATTTTGGAATGTTTGGCCTTGCAGTTGTCTCTTCTAAATCGTGGACACAAGCCTTGAAAATCCTTATAGTTTGGGGTCTGCGAGACTAAACTCAACATCAAATGCTGGTCCTCCATGGCTAAAATGAAGAATAAATAGTGGTCCCTGGTATAAAACAGGTTGAAACCCACTGTAATAAAACCTTGGTGTAGTCAACCTGTCCGGGTCCACAGTGGGTTTCTGTGGACAGCATGGTGGACTAACAAGGATCTAGTGAAGGTCTGACTACTCTGTCTCTATCAACATCATCATTATCAGGACTCTGATGGTGATAAAACCCTCTGACCCACCGTTCACTCTGAGAGCTGGCCGCATGCTGTGTGTGTGTGTGTGTGTGTGTGTGTGTGTGTGTGTGTGTGTGTGTGTGTGTGTGTGTGTGTGTGTGTGTGTGTGTGTGTGTGTGTGTGGGCATGGGGGGCAATGCCCCCCTAAATGCCCAGTCTGCCCCACAAAACACAATGCCATGCAAAACAACCCAAGATGTTTCAAATTAAAGTGCTTCTATTTAAAATGACGTGAAACACTACTACTGCTACTAACTAACTACAGCTGTGTCACCACTAAACCAACAGCATTTCATCATTGAAAACAGAAAACTCTCTGAGTCAGACCTTTAGCTTTATGCATGCTGCGTGTCTGTTGCAACTTCAACAACAACTGATGTTATTATTGATGCTTTACTTGACTAATAAAAGTCCTGGAACTGAAAATGGTATGGGTGCGGCTTGAAGCCGCCCCCATACACACGAGAGAACAGAGATGAGAAATAACAGAGGATAAAAGGGCATTCCAAAATGATAATCACACACATTATTATGGCAGACATTCCACGGACAGACGAGAATGGAGAATCACGTAGCGTGGTTAAAAAATAAAAATAAAATCAGACCCCGGTTGTGTGTGCGAAACGAGCACGCACGCAACAAGCAACACTGGACGCCATGCGATGACGCAACGCATCACATGCTGGTTTTATCGGAGTGTTTTTTTTTAAACACAAACGCAGCAGGTCTGGTTGAAAATGAGAAGATGAAGAAAAATACAGAGAGAGAGAGAGAGAGAGAGAGAGAGAGAGAAGAGAGAGAGAGAGAGAGAGAGAGAGAGAGAGAGAGAGAGAGAGACAGAGAGAGAGACAGAGAGAGAGATGTAAAAACATATCTGTGAAACAGAGAGGAGGGTTTTCATGCCATAATGCTCTGGGCCTCATCTTTATACTCCTGAGATATCCTCCATCACTGCCTCTGTCCGTCCGTCTGTCCGTCTCTTATCCTCTCCTCAACCCTCTTCAATCCTCCATAATATTCACACAGACCTTTCATTTCTCTCTCTATCTCTCTCAACAGAACCCAAACCATTACGGTTGCATAATTTACCCTTGGAGCAAAAAACTCTCTCTCTTTCCCTGCAATCCAAAGAAAAAGAAGAAAAAAAAAGTCCCTCTTCTCCTCTGGTATTGTGAGTGTTTTCAATAGCTGGAGGAAGTGCTTTTGTCCGAACTTCACCCTGGCATCAGACTGCATCAGGCTTTTAAACCATTGTGTCCTGATCAATTTCTAGTTTCTGATGCTAGATTCTAGTTCCTCATGCCAGATTCTAGTCCATTACACTAGATTCTAGTTCCTGACACTAGATTCTAGTCCATGACACTAGATTTTAGTCCATGACACTAGATTCTAGTTTGCGACACTAAATTCTAGTCCATGACACTAGATTCTAGTCCATTACACTAGATTTTTGTTCCTGACACTAGATTCTAGTCCATGACACTAGATTCTAGTTTGCGACACTAAATTCTAGTCCATGGCGCGACGTATAGTTTTTCTCGAAAAACTCTTTCTGTGTCAGTGATGCTGAACATATTTCATAGGACCCCCAGAAATATCTATTATTTAGCTGCAGAACCTCATCTAAAAACATGTTGTTCTAGGGATCCCCCAGAAGCAAAGATTTGGGTTAAAAATCTTTGCTTCCGAATTAATGTATTCAGAGATTTGCACCACATTTTCACAATTTTTCAAAAATAGCAGAACTACAAGCTCATATCGCGCCACTCGGTGGCGCGATATGAGCTTGTAGTTCTGCTATTTTTCAACAGCTAAAAACACCAAAACGTGTTCAGTACAAAGGGTTAACCACTCTCTCTTTCCTCAGCTCAGGGTCCAATGCTCTAACTCCAGTGCAGGCCACAGGCCCAGGAGGGTTTGTTCAAAGAACCTTAGAAAGAAGCACTGCGGCCTGCTTAACGTTCCTAATGCATGTCTGGGTGTGTGTAGGGTCTATGGAGGACAGACAGACAGGCTTAACGTTCCTAATGCATGTCTGGGTGTGTGTAGGGTCTATAGAGGACAGACAGACAGGCTTAACGATCCTAATGCATGTCTGGGTCTATAGAGGACAGACAGACAGGCTTAACGATCCTAATGCATGTCTGGGTCTATAGAGGACAGACAGACAGGCTTAACGTTCCTAATGCATGTCTGGGTCTATGGGGGACAGACAGACAGACAGACAGGCTTAACGTTCCTAATGCATGTCTGGGTCTATAGAGGACAGACAGACAGGCTTAACGTTCCTAATGCATGTCTGGGTCTATGGGGGACAGACAGACAGACAGACAGGCTTAACGTTCCTAATGCATGTCTGGGTGTGTGTAGGGTCTATGGAGGACAGACAGACAGGCTTAACGTTCCTAATGCATGTCTGGGTCTATGCAGGGTCTATGGAGGACAGACAGACAGGCTTAACGTTCCTAATGCATGTCTGGGTGTGTGTAGGGTCTATGGAGGACAGACAGACAGGCTTAACGTTCCTAATGCATGTCTGGGTCTATAGAGGACAGACAGACAGGCTTAACGTTCCTAATGCATGTCTGGGTGTGTGTAGGGTCTATGGAGGACAGACAGACAGGCTTAACGTTCCTAATGCATGTCTGGGTGTGTGTAGGGTCTATGGAGGACAGACAGACAGGCTTAACGTTCCTAATGCATGTCTGGGTGTGTGTAGGGTCTATGGAGGACAGACAGACAGGCTTAACGTTCCTAATGCATGTCTGGGTGTGTGTAGGGTCTATGGAGGACAGACAGACAGGCTTAACGTTCCTAATGCATGTCTGGGTGTGTGTAGGGTCTATGGAGGACAGACAGACAGGCTTAACGTTCCTAATGCATGTCTGGGTCTACAGAGGACAGACAGACAGGCTTAATGTTCCTAATGCATGTCTGGGTCTATGCAGGGTGTATAGCAGGGGTTTTCAACAGGTGGTCCAGGGACCACCAGTGGTCCTTGAGAAGGTTCCAGGTGGTCCCCAGGCTAAATGATGGAAAGTTGGTTAACCAGATTTAACTCTTGAGAGCGTAAAAATAAAACCAAATGGACCCGAAAGGGTCCATTTGGTTTTTATTTTTACGCTGTGTTCAGGCCTGGTGGTACAATGTGTTCAGGCCTGGTGGTATAGGCTTCGGGCCTACCTCAAGGCCCCAGACCTAATTCGCTGCCATGCAGCCAATGAGAGGACTTACACCATACCTGGCTAAACCACAGCGGTCGGGAATTGCACCCAATGTCTGTTCGCAACTGTCGCAAGATGATTTCACCTCTCCTGTCCACGTGTTGATCCACAGGGGGGTCTAGGGACTCTACAGAGGGTCTGGATGTTGTCCCAGACATTTAGGAAGGCACAGTGAGGACAATCTGCCTCTGCTCCGTCCAACTGGATTAAAACAAATGTTTCTGCTGTTTAAATGGACCGTGTGTTTGGTACTAAGTGCGTCTGGGTATGTGCGGGCGTCGTGCATGCATGAGTGATTTTGTGCACGTTTTCAGCGAGGCGGCGGAGCGGAGGGTTAATTAATTCTGGGTGGTGGAAGGAGTGGCGTCACCGCCGTGCTCACAGAAGTGCTGCTGCATAATCAACCAAAAGACACAGCAACGCTTTGCATTCTGAATGCAGGGACGGGCACACATGGAGGGGGGCGGGGCGGGGCTCACAATGTGTTCAGGGACGGGCACACATGGAGGGGGGCGGGGCGGGGCTCACAATGTGTTCAGGGACGGGCACACATGGAGGGGGGGGGGCTCACAATGTGTTCAGGGACGGGCACACATGGAGGGGGGGGGGCTCACAATGTGTTCAGGGACGGGCACACATGGAGGGGGGGGGGCTCACAATGTGTTCAGGGACGGGCACACATGGAGGGGGGGCGGGGCGGATAGGATAATTTAACCCTATAGTCCCTGTTAAGTTTGGACCGTTTCGCCAGAATTTACAATACACTTTACGCACATCCGCATGTTTCGCGACCGTTTCGCCCATGCTGAGTTTTCCACTATATACAGCATTATAGGCCTTGTCCATGGATTTACAAGAGATTTTGCTAGGTGTATCAGGGCCCTTATAGAGATGCGCAGTGACGTCGCCGCCCCGGTTCCGGAAGTCTTTTCCCAATTCATTTTTCTCATAGACTTTTCGAATATAATTTATATCAAGACGATTACGCCGCGGCCAAAGCCAACTCAGGTCGTGACAAATCATGACAACAAACACAATATCGTCATATAATATATAATTGGGAAGAAGTAGAAAACGGCATGATACAAGACTTTTTGTTTTTCTGTATATTATACAGTACTGTATAATATACAGTATATCGCAAAAAATGGCCAAAAAATGACTTAGGCGATTATTTTAAGAAGGTGACATTGTAATCTATTCCTTCTCTTCTCTTCCCTTCTGCCACTCTCCTTTCCAGTCAGGTTGAAACTCCTGTCCCACGAGTGCCAGCTGAGGTTTTCTTTTGTTTGTTTGATGTGGTGTTTGAAAAAACAATATGGTTGGAGCTAAATACCTAAAATACCCATATTAGAATAAAGACAACCTGCATGCGGCCTTGCAAACTGCATTGTAGAAAATGGGGAATCTATGACAAAAATCCAAGGGCGTTATGTATCATGTCACAGGATGGATGTGTTTTTGTGTGCAAGTCTCCTTTAAGCTGTGTAACATGAAATTCAAGTCAGGGTTCAATTCCCTAGAGGGAATCAAACCCGGGACCTTCTAGCTGTGAGGCGACAGCACTAACCACTGAGCACCGTTGGCCCCTGGATAATGACTTCACCTGACAATGTCCAACATTTCAACACAGACTGTCTTTGAAGCTTTGACATTGAAAGTTCTACACCTTAAGCAGCGTGACGACGACCCACATGAGCGTGGTCAGCCTTCTGCTGGATGGATGAGTCTAGAACATTGGCTGAATATCTACAGAGCTGCAGCCGAGCGTGAAAGATGACAATGATGACAATAATGAACTTTATGATCCGTGCACACACCTCACCGCTCTCTGTAATATACTGTACACGCAGACGCACACACACACACACACACGCACGCACAGGGGCGGATCTAGGCATGGGCATGGGGGGGCAATGCCCCCCTAAATGCCCAGTCTGCCCCACCAAACATGATGGCATGCAAAACAACCCTAGATATTTCAAATTAAAGTGCTTCTATTTAAAATGATTTGAAACACTACTACTGCTACTAACTAACTACAGCTGTGTCACCACTAAACCAACAGCATTTCATCATTGAAAACAGAAAACTCTCTGAGTCAGACCTTTAGCTTTATGCATGCTGCGCTTTGAGTCCGTGGCGCAAAGCGACACGGGCGATGAAGCCACACCCATACCATTTTCTCCTGGGATGTAACATTTCCTGGGAAATGTTACATCCACCCCTGCACGCACACACACACACACACACACACACACACACACACACACACACACACACACACACACACACACACACACACACACACACACACACACACACACACACACACACACACACACACACACACACACACACACAAAAGAGCACAGTGCTTCCATGGATAAACTCTTAAAAGGTGAGTCGCTAAAGCGGAAATATTTCAGGGTTTTCTTTTTTCTTTTCTAACAATCTGCCAAGTAGCTTATTTTCAAGTTTCCACCTTTTCAGTGCAATTTTCTCTGTATGACCTATAGAGGAATGTCTAGCGGAAATCAGTGAGTTGAGAAAATAGTCTTGAAAGATTCACTTCTGTAGACTCTTAACATTTATTAGAGTCCACATGAAATAAATGGAGTCCACATTTATTTATTTCATATGTACATGTCTTCTGTGGACTCTTACACCTATAGCTACATGTTGAAGCATTTATTTCATATGTACATGTCTTCTGTGGACTCTTACACCTATAGCTACATGTTGAAGCATTTATTTCATATTTACATGTCTTCTGTGGACTCTTACACCTATAGCTACATGTTGAAGCATTTATTTCATATTTACATGTCTTCTGTGGACTCTAACATTACACCTATAGCTACATGTTGAAGCATTTATTTCATATTTACATGTCTTC
This sequence comes from Benthosema pterotum, assembly GCA_039105355.1. Taxonomy (NCBI): domain Eukaryota; kingdom Metazoa; phylum Chordata; class Actinopteri; order Myctophiformes; family Myctophidae; genus Benthosema; species Benthosema pterotum. The sequence goes on along the minus strand of CM076975.1, from coordinate 51,272,513 downwards.
TGTGGACTCTAACATTACACCTATAGCTACATGATCATGCATTTAAAATGGTATGGGTGCGGCTTCATCGCCCGTGTGGCTTCATCGCCGCACCCATACCATTTTCACTTACAGGACTTTTATTAGTCAAGTAAAGCATCAATAATAACATCAGTTGTTGTTGAAGTTGCAACAGACACGCAGCATGCATAAAGCTAAAGGTCTGACTCAGAGAGTTTTCTGTTTTCAATGATGAAATGCTGTTGGTTTAGTGGTGACACAGCTGTAGTTAGTTAGTAGCAGTAGTAGTGTTTCACATCATTTTAAATATAAGCACTTTAATTTGAAATATCTTGGGTTGTTTTGCATGGCATCATGTTTGGTGGGGCAGACTGTCAGAGCATTTAGGGGGGCATTGCCCCCCCCCCCCCCCCATGCCCATGCCTAGATCCGCCCCTGGCTTGCATGTTAGTAAACTGGAAATATACCACATCACAATCGTGTGCTACTCCCCCTCCCTTGGCCTCCCTCTTATGTGTGTAATAATGATAATTGTTTTTATTATAATGTGGTCCACATTGCTCTGCAGCAGGGGTTTTCAACCTTTTTGATACCAGGGACCACCATTTATTCAGCATTTGAGCCACGGACCACCACTTGAGGACATTTTAGCCCCACAGATCCCAAAACTAAAGATTTCTTTTGCTTTTGTCCACATTCTAGTTGTGTAGACTTGGGGCTAATTCAGGTGATTATTATTTTAACTCTTGAGAGTGTAAAAATGAAACCAAATGGACCCGCAAGGGTCCATTTGGTTTCATTTTTACGTTCTCCCCGGATTTTCATGGTTGTCCCGGATTTTCATGGTAAATAAAATAAATCCTGGACACTTGAATGTCCTGGATTTTTATACATGTCCTGGATTTTTTTACATCACCAAAACTAGAGACCCCAACTAACCTGACTTGCGTCACTCACAGTCTCAGATCAGTATGATAGTCCTATTAAATTGTAGCGTGCCTGTACGTACCAGTGTTGCCAACTTGGCACATTTGTCGCTATATTTACCTCTTTTCCAGACCCCCCTACCGCCAAAATTAGTGGAAAAACTCCTGAATCTAAATCTGTTTATCTAAAGATAACTGAGATGAGAAAAATGAAAACTGGACTGCTCCAGAAAGAGTTGGAAATGAATGGTTAAGTAGCCTAATTATTAATCTGATATGTAGAAGAGTAATAAAATAATGAGAGCAGTAACATTTCAGTGTAAAAGTGTGATATATTTCTGGGTTAGATGTTTAAAGAGGTGCGTTGCTTCCGACCAAAAGGCTGATAATCGGCCGCCGATTGGATGGTCAAAATGTCCATAAGGATTTTTATCAGACACATGTGGCAACCCTGTATACCCAGTGGAATTAGGTCTTTCTCCATTAAAGCAGGGGTTTTCAACAGGTGGTCCGGGGACCACCAGTGGTCCCTGAGAGGGTTCCAGGTGGTCCCCAGGCTCAATGATGGAGAGTTGCTCAACCAGATGTAACTCTTGAGAATGTGAAAATGAAACCAAACGGACCCTTGCGGGTCCATTTGGTTTCATTTTTACACCCTCAAGAGTTAAAATATTCATCATCTGAATTAGCACTACTTAATTAAGAAGTCTACACTGTTTTGTTTGCAAAATTCAGCCTGGAATTGTGGACAAAGTGTCATCAAATGGTGGTCCGTGGCTCGAATGCTGAATAAATGGTTGGTCCCTGGTGTGAAAAAGGTTGAAAACCCCTGGTTTAAAGCATCAGAACTCAGTGTATGTCCATTAACAGCAGATCTGTCTCGGGAGAGTTCAGTTAGACAGAGAGGTTAAGTGCCTTGCTCTGCACTTCATCACATAGAACGGGGTCAGGACTCGAACCAGAGACCTTTCCCCGCGTTCCCCATGTATGCAGGCCACTCCTCCTCCTCCTCCTCCTCCCTTCCCTTCTCCCCCTCCTCCTCTCTCTCTCCCTTCCCTTCTCAGATGGAAGCACATACAACAACCTTGAACTTTCCACCAGCGCCTGTGCTGCTATATGGGTGTTGAAAATGAGGGTTTCCTGGGTGGTAGATTCCAGTAGACCAGTGGTTTTCAATTAGTGCTCCGGGGACCACCAGTGGTCCTTGAGAGAGGGTTCCAGGTGGTCCCCAGGCTAAATGATGGAACGTTGGTTAACCAGATGTAACTCTTTGAGAGTGTAAACATGTGTAAACATGTTTACACTCTCAAGAGTTAAAATATTCATCATGTGAATTATCCCAAGTCTACACAACTAGAGAATGTAAAAGATTAATGGTCATTTTGATCTGTATGTAATTTACTGCAACTAGTAATTTACTGCTACTTTTGCATTTTTTTTTAAATCCTGACACAGTTGTGGACATACTGTATGTGGTTTCAAACAGACACACAGCGCATATATATATATATATTGTAGATCCATGTGCACTTTCCACCTCTTGTCCACAAAAGCTTTAAACAGCATGTTGTGTACGACAGACAGACAGACAGACAGACAGACAGACAGACAGACAGACAGACAGACAGACAGACAGACAGACAGACAGACAGACAGACAGACAGACAGACAGACAGACAGACAGCTGATCAGGCCTGGATATAACATTTCCCAATTGGAGGGGCCAGGCGAAAATGGTATGTGGGCGAATGAAGCCGCACCCATACCATTTTCGGCTACAGGACTTTTATTAGTCAAGTAAAGCGTCAATAATAACATCAGTTGTTGTTGAAGTTGCAACAGACACGCAGCATGCATAAAGCTAAAGGTCTGACTCAGAGAGTTTTCTGTCTTCAATGATGAAATTTCTTTGAAGGTTGTTTTGCATGCCATCGTGTTTGGTGGGGCAGTCAGGGCATTGAGGGGGGCATTGCCCCCCCCCCCCCCCCCCCCCCCCCCCCCCCCCATGCCCTTGCCTAGATCCGGCCCAGCAGCTGATGCTGTCCTGGTATTCTGGTTACACTTTGATCTTGCACCGAAATGTTATCTTTGCACTATATTTATATGTGACCGTTTAAAAAAACAGTGGTGTGTTGGTTGTCAGGGTTCACATGATATTTACTCTGACCTTGTACTATAACAGTCATGATAAAAGCATCTGCTGAATGCTGATCTGGGATCACTGTTGTAGTGGTACTTTTAGAAGTGGGGGGACGCCTCTTAAAGGGCAATCCCACCGATTTTCATTTTTTTTTCTGAGAGCGTACAAATGTGAATTAGCACATCTAAGCTGTTCATTTGAGGGACAGAAGTACCGCATGTGTGGGAGAAGTTGCCAACGCGGTTAGCAGATTATTGAGATTAGGGCCTTACCCGTTGTGAATATATGAACACCAAATGATGTACTCGCTGTGTGGGTAATGTGAATCCTTCATCACATTATGTGATGAAGGATTTGATGAAGGATTGCTTTAATGCACACGCACAGACACTGCAATGGCCAGTCATAAAGTGTGTGTGTGTGTGTGTGGTGTGTGTGTGTGTGTGTGTGTGTGTGTGTGTGTGTGTGTGTGTGTGTGTGGTGTGTGTGTGTGTGTGTGTGTGTGTGTTTTGGTATTTGCATTGCCCCCTGTGGCCCAAAAGGGAATTGCCAATGTTAAGCGAATGGGGAAATTTAATTCACCAATAAATTCATTATTAATCAACAATTTGTTAATTTGAAAAAAGGGCTTCCTCAGTCTCTTCCTAATGTTATGGTCAATGACTGTGTGAAATATCATAGTGATCGGTGCAGCCAGTGATGAGTTATGCTCGCTTCAGACATTCAGACATTCAGACATTCAGACATTCAGACATTCAGACATTCAGACAGACAACTCCTTAATTATAGTATTGATATTGACGCCATAGTCAAAACAATAATTCAGGATGTCAAATCAAATATAACAAAAAATGAGTTGATCTACATACAAGGTCAAATCGTATTGCACGTTTTGAGCTTGTAGATCAGCTATTTTTTCATAGTACAGTCCATGCAATGTGGTCTCTCTGGAGCATACCTGGGCATTATGCGTCTCGGGGGCCAAATGCTGCCCTTTGGCTGACTCTGACCGGCCTGTGAAAGGGTACCGTGGGTTTCCTTGAGAGAGTTCTAGTTAAATATGTAAAGTTGTAACTCAGTGGAAAGTTGTAACTCAGTTAAATTAGGGTGACCATATTCTCAAAGGTTTTATTTAAATGCATTTATTCAAAAAGTCAAAAAGTGCTTTACAATTTATGAATGTTTCAAAGAAAGAAATAATGTCTCAATCAACTTCTCTCAGACATAAGTTAACAACTCTGAACAGAACCACTGAAACTCAAGCCTCAATTTCAGACATGAATGCAACAATGTCTGTTGTAGGCTATTGAAAAAGGTTAACAATTGCCCCGGTCTGAATACAGGAATTTTTTCTGTAACTCGTCTGTAAACGTGCACTTGCGCTTGGGCATGGTGTGGAGACTGACAACCACGCTGTCTAGTGTCTACTAACTGATTGACGAAGGCTGCCTGCACTGACTCTGCTCAGGGCTGACGTCATCGCACGCAGTGTCCTAGTGCCTGTCGATTTACTGGTCCGATGTAAGCAAAGACGTGTCGGAAAGGAACTGAATGAAAGTAATTTTACAAAAAACGGGACATTTCCTCATTTTCTAAAAATAAACCGGGACACCCAGGACAGGACATGAAATACGGACATGTCCTGGGAAATACGGACATATGGTCAGCCTAGTTAAAAATAAGTTTTGGGATCTGTGAGGGCTAAAGATGTCACCAAATGGTCCTCAAATTCTGAATAAACACAGGGCACTGGTGTCAAAATGGTTGGTCTTACACTTACTTTTATCTTGAAATAAAAATGAATATTACACAGACTTTAGTTCAGCCTTTAGTCTTGGCCGTCCACAATGTTTTATGCATCTCATTTGGCCCCTTGAGAAAAATACTTGCCCACCTCTGCTCTGGAGTGACTGCAACTCTATTTTCAAGCAACTTTATAGAAAAAACAAGGAGCTTATTAAGCTTATTAAGTATACATGACGACGTTGAAACACAACTAATACAAACTATGAAGAACTACAGCATGACGTTATTGGATTAAATAGTGTGATTTATTTCATGTTCATATGCAATGTATTCATTTCACGTTCAATATTCCCATATCTCAGTACAATGTTCAACTCAAAGTGCTTCGCAGATGAGAGGATTAAAAAGGATTAAAAACCTAATGTACACCTTTCTATTTTTAGAAAGGTGTACATTAGGTTGAGTTATATATTTATATGTATATGTAGTGTTGATGTAGCAAGCTACTTTTGTCTTGTAGCTTACTACAATTTTCAGGGGATAGCTTTTAGTGTCTAAGCTGACCCCCTGGTTTAAAATATCACCTTTTACAAACACTCATACTCACCAAACAGCTCATTCCACGGACAAACATTCAAAAGAGTAAAAGCTGTGTCCACTGTGCCTTTATAGGTGAGGGACTCAGATTGGGTTGTTCCATTCAGTTCCATTCTGTAGGGGTGCATTGGTTTTGATACATGCAATCTAACTACTATGTTTTTTGTTATTATTAATATTGGTAGTGCTTACAAACCTTGTTGTTATATAGTTTGAGTGACAACAGCTTTAGTAAAGGTTGGGTTGTGTTTTCTCTGTCCTATTTTCAGTATAGTGATGTTAGTATACCTGTCTTTGAAGTAGACAGAATGGTGCAGGCCACTAGGGAGCAGAGCCTTAGAAATAGACAGTTAGGAAAACTTCTATGAATAGTGACAACGGGACGTTACTAAATGCATTGGATTTTATGGGGCTTGTGCAACTGCAAGTACAGCGACATGACCAGGCTGTTTTCTGACCCCTCAATGTCGCTACTCTTCTTGATGGCTCTGCTATAGGGAGAGGCCATCTTTCAGTCAGTCCAGAGCAGAGGTTTTCAACCTTTTTGACTCCAGGGACCACTATTTATTCATGCAGGATTTGAGCCACGGACCATAATTTGAGGATATTTCAGCCCCACAGACCCCCAAATCTAAAGATTTATTTTGCTTCTGTCCACAATTCCACAATTAAGACTGGATTTGGGAAACAAAGCAGGGAAAACATACATTCCAAAATGGTTAATTCAGATGATGAATATTTTAACTCTTGAGAGTGTAAAAATGAAACCAAATGGACCTGCAAGGGTCCATTTGGTTTCATTTTTACGCTCTTAAGAGTTACATCTGTTTAGCCAACTTAGCTGGGGACCACCTGGAACCCTCTCAGGGACCTCTGGTCCAGAGCACATCCTCAGAGAGCCTCTCCAATGTTGAAGCGCTCAGCCCTAGTGGTTTATTTGTATTTGTATTTATTTATTTAGCACATAAAAAGAAGGCAGTACAAATGTATCACAGTATAAAAAGGGAACAGTGCTAGGAGGAGGCAGGAAGCCCTAGGGCTTATACGAGGCCTCCACCCAGATACATTCTCTTAACAATAGAACATGATTTTAGTGCGAGTACAAAATAGCGACATGATTGAGACAGACATACATATTAGTAACATGATTGCAAAATACTAGTAGATAACACGATTGCGGCCGTGATTAGGTATAAGTTGAGAGATCTGATTACAATATAGGCCTATAAGTTAGTAACATACAGTATGAAAGGAAAACACAGAACATATATTTTTTTAAGGGATGCTGTGACAACATGATTAAGAATTACGACAGAATGAAGGATGATTAGAGCATGATTAACAACTTTGATTGACAATTTCCTTATAACAAAAAAAAAATAAAAATAAAAGTAGATACCAGTGAATGCCTGTGAAAGAAAAAAAAATGATAGTAACTAAGATAAGTTGAGTAATTAAATAGGGTCATTTAGGCACTCAGTGATCAAAGTATCTTTTAGTCTCTTTTTAAATAGGTTGAGCGAGGAGAGCTGCTGGTTTGTACTGTAAGTATCGTAAAGTGTAGTGCCTCTATATTTGATGGAAAACTGACTATGACTAGTACGGTATAGGGGAGGGTGGAGGTTAGTTGCTTTCCTAGTATTGTAATTATGCACTTGGGAATTAGTCATGAAATAGTCTTTAAATGTTTTCGGGTGTAGTAGTGACAGGGCCTACAGACTGCACAAGTGCACATTCCAACTTTCGGCCGGGGGTGTGACGTCACATCCTCCTTTTTTGAATGGGTTTCAATGGGAACTTCCGTCTACTTCCTGTCTGAATTTCGGCCACGGGCGGGTCTTTCCTGCTGTCTGTCCGCTGTCCGAAATTCAGACAGGAAGTAGCAGGAAGTGCCCATTGAAACCCATTCAAAAAAGGAGGACGTGACGTCACACCCCGGTCCGAGACTTGGACTGTGCAATATGTAATGTGGAGGCACCCTGAGGAAATGTGGAAGTAGACGCTACTTCCGGCGGTCTTCCGGGTGCTTCAAAGCGCCACTGAGCAACTTGTATTGAAATGAAATGAACGGCAAGAGGGCGGGGCTATCGCTCCGGTTAACTCTCTATATTTTATTACTCTTATGTTTAAGGGCTCTGGTCCAGAGCCCTTAAACATACAGAGTTACGCCTACTCTGTTCACTTCCTGGGGGCAATGGTAGCCGCTGGCTCATGCTCCTGGGGGGCGGGGAGGAAGGAGTGAGATGTGTGTGCATGGATATTTTATTAGATGAAAATAAAACAGCAAAAGAGGACATGCCAGGACTCTTCTTCATTTCACGCAAGGTTAAAAAGTACTTCTATAGGCTATCTGAAAACATGGTTTCTGCTGTGTGTGTGTGTGTGTGTGTGTGTGTGTGTGTGTGTGTGTGTGTGTGTGTGTGTGTGTGTGTGTGTGTGTGTGTGTGTGTGTGTGTATGAATGTGTGTGATGTAAATGTAATGCACCATGTAAAGCTCCTCCTGTATAAATGCACCGTTTACTATTTAAAGCCACTTACAGTCCAGCATGGTTCAGTCTGCATAGTGAGATAAGAACACTGTGCTGTTTCTCTCCACAGATGGAATTAGTCAGACAAACTGTACTGGAAGAGTTTGCATTTACAGTAGGACACCGTTCTGTACGATACTGTACTGTACCATACTGCACTGTACTGTACCGTACTAAAACACAATGCAATGCATTCGTTGCACTGTGGTGTCAGAAGTGCAGCCTTGGTGCTTTAGTTATCCTGTGAACTGTGTATCATTTTTCATGTTCATTTAGATCTTAGCCTTATTTCGTCATAGTCCATTCCTTGCGGCCGATAAGAAGACCATAATAATTTGTCGGGAGTCGACCAATGGTGGTAGTAAAACAGCCACCAACCAAAAACCACCAGTTGTGACCGTTACCATCGGTTCGGGACTCATTTACCGCATCGGCCATGACTGACGGACAGGGGCGGATATAACATGTCCCATTTGGGGGGCAAGAGAAAAAGTTGGAGGGGCAAGAGAAAATGGTATGGTGGGCGGCTTCATCGCCCGTGTCGCTTCGCGCCACGGGCGATGAAGCCGCCCCCATACCATTTTCAGTTCCAGGACTTTTATTAGTCAAGTACAGCATCAATAATATCATCAGTTGTTGTTGAAGTTGCAACAGACACGCAGCATGCATAAAGCTAAAGGTCTGACTCAGAGAGTTTTCTGTTTTCAATGATGAAATGCTGTTGGTTTAGTGGTGACACAGCTGTAGTTAGTTAGTAGCAGTAGTAGTGTTTCACATCATTTTAAATAGAAGCACTTTAATTTGAAATGTCATGGGTTGTTTTGCATGGCATCGTGTTTGGTGGGGCAGACTGGGCATTTAGGGGGACATTGCCCCCCCCCCTCCCCCCCCATGCCCATGCCTAGATCCGCCCCTATTTAGAGCCAGAATAGCCGCTACGCCCCTGCCTGGCTGTCTGTGGTCACAGCAGCCTTCCGGTCAACATCATGACAACGAGATTCACAAAACTTTTCTCTATAAAATGCGAGAGAACAACAGAATGTTGAAGCAGCAGAACTCTGGGTGGGTGTTAATTCTGTTCTGACAGCAGGGTGGTGAAGTATGTACGGTATGGACAGTGGACAGTGGTGTCCACATGAGTCATACGTCCAGCAGAGAGCAGACCACAGTCCAGACAGGTCCTCTGGATTTCTCTGTTTGTTTGTTTATTTGTTTTGAGTTCTGACCCAAACGGTGACCCTAGTGGTGGTGGTGTTGTTGTCAGTGTTGCCAACCTGCCACAATCTGAAATACACTAGTGGCACTTCCATATGTAAACATATATATAACCCTACAGATCAAAATGACCATTAACCCTAGAAGGCCCAGTGTTGCTTTTTAGCAACATTAACCCTTTAATTATTAAAAAAAAAAATGTTATCATTATTTTTTTTGTTATTTTTTCACATAAATATCATGGTTGATTGTGAAGTTGATTGTTTAGAATTTCATTGAAATTGGTCATGATATTTGCATAACAATACAATACCCCCCACAGAGGCTGCAATTAACCTCTTCAATTAATCTCTGGACTTTTTTTTTTGATGATTTTTAACCTTTGACCTTTAGCTTTTAACCCTAATAAAAGTACTGTATGTAAAATGACTGCAATAAATATATTTTTGTGATTATTAGAATGTCTACAACATGTACATTCATCCCTGTTTTGCTTTTTTTTTAATAGATCATGGTAGTACAACCTAGCAGTAAGGTTGAAAAGAAGTAGAAATACGTATATCCGGGCCTTGGAGGGCTAAGACCTTTCCAGACGGCAAGCATAAACGCGGTGATTCTCGATTCTCTCTGCAGTGCCGACATAAAGAAAATTAACACCCGTCGATTAACGCCAGGCGTTTTAAAAAGCTCACTGGATTGAGCTTTCAAAAACATTGCGCGCGTGTTGTGTGCACGAAACGAGCAACACACATCACTGGACGCCGCGCGATAAACGACCGTCGTTACACTCTTTTTATCGCAGGTCGTTTTCTGAGCACAAAACCTGGGCGTGTTGAAAATGAATTAGAATGTACGATTTATTACTCCCCGTCTCTAAGACACTTTAATGTTCTACATTCTCTAGTTGTGTAGACTTGAGATACCCGTAAAATACCAAATAGTAGCCCGGGCTGTTATTATGCAAAATCCATTCGGACCCCGGGCGCTTATAAGGTACTGGGCTGTTATTTGCAGTAGGCTGTTATTTATTTTTGCACCGTCCTGCACAGGGCCATTATTTCATTACAGTTTCTGTTGAACATGTTTTTAGTGCAAAATTAAAAGGTATAATAAACATATGTATAGCAGGCAAAGTTATTGACTTTTTGATTTAATATTTAGAATAGAAGACCTTATAGGCAGCATTGCTTAATAGATCTGACCCAGATTCAGACTGGCATGATTGACTGCAATTACTTAATTGGTTGCACACTGCACAGCTGTGTAACTTTTCACATTTTAGAATATTGTAATGTATAGCCTCAGTATATTCTTTCAATTGAGGTTTGGCCTTACAGAATACATGGTGGTCAGTTTTTCAATCAAATCAATCAAATGAACCGCTGGGGAAGCACCTAATAATTAAGACAAGAGTAGGCCACACGTGTGCTCGCTCTAAACTGCGTACAGGACGATTCTCTCATCATATTGTTTGATGAAGTCATATAAAACGTGACCTATAGCTATACCCAATGGAAATATAAAATATATAAAATATACAGTGTGTTGACGAGTAGGAATTACAGCAATCGCTTGAAAAACAAGTGAGGAAGGGGCATTTGTAATCTCAACTTTCATCTCCTCTCATGCATCGGAGTCAATGCGCTGCGCTGACGCTTGGATTCAGTATGGTGAGTGCGTGTGCGCAAACGTAGATCCATGCACAAAATGACAGTAGACCTAAACGTTTGACAGAATAAGCAGTCTGAGTTTTAAAAAAAAATCGTTGTATGGTGGCTGTGTATGGCAGAATTAAACATGTATTTTGGGGAGGCGGAGACTGCTGTCGCATTGTGACATGCGATATGCTGACGGCATGGTGCGCATCAGGCAAATGAGGAGGTCTGCAAACGCCATACAAATAGTATTTAATATGTTTGCAAATAACAGCTCATGGGCGCTTATTTGGACGAGGGCGGTTTATTTGGACGAGGCGGTTATTAAGCAAAATGGTGTGGGGACATGGGCGGTTATTTGGTAGTGGGCGGGTGTTTGAGTAAGGGCTGTTATTTGGTATTTTACGGTAATTCACATGATGAATATTTTAACTCTTGAGAGTGTAAACATGAAACCAAATGGACCCGTAAGGGTCCATTTGGTTTCATGTTTACGCTCTCAAAGAGTTACATCTGGTTAACCAACTATCCATCATTTAGCCTGAGGACCACTGGTTGAAAACCACTGTCATAGGAGGAGAAATGGTGAAAAATGAGGGTTTTATCTCTGGCGCCTGTCAATCAATTTCACCCCAACTCACCAGCCAAAAAGCACTAGATTTTCCACCAGGAGTTTTTCACTAATTTTGGCACTATAGGGGGGGTCTGGAACAAAGCTAAATATAGCGACAAATGCGCCAAGTTGGCGACACTGGGTGTTGTTGTGTGGACTAGATAGAAACACACATGCATGCACACACGCACACGCACACGCACACGCACACGCACACGCACACGCACACGCACACACACACACACACACACACACACACACACACCAGGGACACGCTGTAGGAGTGACTCAACACCTATACATGTTTCACTGGAGGAATTCCTGTTTCATAACAATTAGATTATGTATAGTTTGCTGTTGGGAAGCAAAAATACATACTATACTTTCTTTCTTTTTTTCCTTTCCTTTCCTTTCCTTGTCGTGTTTTGTTAAAATGAATAATGCTAATCACATACCGCAAGGTGACAAAATACATGTTGTGTTGTAGGTGAGCAGTGGGACACATTCTGAAGTCAAATATAAGCCATGATCAACTCAAAAGTTTTTATTAAAGGACAACTTTCTTTTTGTTGTTGTTTTTTCCAAACAAGGTTCATGTTTTAGGTTGTTTCTTAGAGAAAGTAAAAGATTGGTTGTTAATTGTTTAGGAAGAAGGATACAAAGGATGTCCGTCCACAGGCCTGTTAGAACATGGTCCTAAATACATGTTTGTTTACATTTTTAAGGGCTTTCCAGACAGCAATGATAAACGATAAACGCCCCAGTCTTTACCCTGACCCAAGACGGTGGAGACCTCAGACCTGTGCCCCAAAGGTGCACAGGTCTAGTTTTTACTGTAATAAATTAATTCAACATTATGTTTTTATGGAGCCCGAGGGCCGACCTAATGATTAGCTTTAGATTAACAGAGTTTGAGAACCCTGCCTACCTGTCGTGTTCAAGGTTCTTTATTTGTCATTTCAGTGTATGTCAGGACATATACAGGGATGAAATAACGTTTCCATTGTTCCACAGTGCAATAAGACAATAGACAGTGCAATAAGACAATAGACAATAGACAGTGCAATAAGAAAAATGACAAATACAAACAATACAAGAAACAGTAAGTGACGTAGTGCAACAGACTAGAGCATTAAAGTGCAACTGTAACAGTATAAAGTGAGGTGAAGGTGCTAAGATACAACCAGGTATAATTATAATTATAATTATAAAGTGGCAAGTAGTGAAAGTTAAACAGACAGCTAGACAGGAACTAGACAGGACATCTAAACTATACGGCTAAGACTAAAACATACTACAACTAAGCAGCTAAAGGACTAAGGTTCAGCAGGTAGACCTACGGTAGGCGGTTGAGACTTAACAGGTGAATCACCTGACAATCAACACGGGACAGGATACTGTGTTGACTGTCACATGGACCTCATAGACATACTGTATGTATTCCATCACATGGACCTCATAGACATACTGTATGTATTCCATCACATGGACCTCATAGACATACTGTATGTATTCCATCACATGGACCTCATAGACATACTGTATGTATTCCATCACATGGACCTCATAGACATACTGTACATATTCCATCACATGGACCTCTATAGACATACGTATTCCATCACATGGACCTCATAGACATACGTATTCCATCACATGGACCTCATAGACATACGTATTCCATCACATGGACCTCATAGACATACTGTATGTATTCCATCACATGGACCTCATAGACATACGTATTCCATCACATGGACCTCTATAGACATACGTATTCCATCACATGGACCTCATAGACATACGTATTCCATCACATGGACCTCATAGACATACTGTATGTATTCCATCACATGGACCTCATAGACATACTGTATGTATTCCATCACATGGACCTCATAGACATACTGTATGTATTCCATCACATGGACCTCATAGACATACGTATTCCATCACATGGACCTCATAGACATACTGTACATATTCCATCACATGGACCTCATAGACATACTGTACATATTCCATCACATGGACCTCATAGACATACTGTACATATTCCATCACATGGACCTCATAGACATACTGTACATATTCCATCACATGGACCTCATAGACATACTGTACATATTCCATCACATGGACCTCATAGACATACGTATTCCATCACATGGACCTCATAGACATACGTATTCCATCACATGGACCTCATAGACATACGTATTCCATCACATGGACCTCATAGACATACGTATTCCATCACATGGACCTCATAGACATACGTATTCCATCACATGGACCTCATAGACATACGTATTCCATCACATGGACCTCATAGACATACGTATTCCATCACATGGACCTCATAGACATACGTATTCCATCACATGGACCTCATAGACATACGTATTCCATCACATGGACCTCATAGACATACGTATTCCATCACATGGACCTCATAGACATACGTATTCCATCACATGGACCTCATAGACATACGTATTCCATCACATGGACCTCATAGACATACGTATTCCATCACATGGACCTCATAGACATACGTATTCCATCACATGGACCTCATAGACATACGTATTCCATCACATGGACCTCATAGACATACGTATTCCATCACATGGACCTCATAGACATACGTATTCCATCACATGGACCTCATAGACATACGTATTCCATCACATGGACCTCATAGACATACGTATTCCATCACATGGACCTCATAGACATACGTATTCCATCACATGGACCTCATAGACATACGTATTCCATCACATGGACCTCATAGACATACGTATTCCATCACATGGACCTCATAGACATACGTATTCCATCACATGGACCTCATAGACATACGTATTCCATCACATGGACCTCATAGACATACGTATTCCATCACATGGACCTCATAGACACATACGTATTCCATCACATGGACCTCATAGACATACGTATTCCATCACATGGACCTCATAGACATACGTATTCCATCACATGGACCTCATAGACATACGTATTCCATCACATGGACCTCATAGACATACGTATTCCATCACATGGACCTCATAGACATACGTATTCCATCACATGGACCTCATAGACATACGTATTCCATCACATGGACCTCATAGACATACGTATTCCATCACATGGACCTCATAGACATATGTATTCCATCACATGGACCTCATAGACATACGTATTCCATCACATGGACCTCAATAGACATATGTATTCCTCACAATGGACCTCATAGACATACGTTTCCATCACATGGACCTCATAGACATACGTATTCCATCACATGACCTCATAGACATACGTATTCCATCACATGGACCTCATAGACATACGTATTCCATCACATGGACCTCATAGACATACGTATTCCATCACATGGACCTCATAGACATACGTATTCCATCACATGGACCTCATAGACATACGTATTCCATCACATGGACCTCATAGACATACGTATTCCATCACATGGACCTCATAGACATACGTATTCCATCACATGGACCTCATAGACATACGTATTCCATCACATGGACCTCATAGACATACGTATTCCATCACATGGACCTCATAGACATACGTATTCCATCACATGGACCTCATAGACATATGTATTCCATCACATGGACCTCATAGACATACGTATTCCATCACATGGACCTCATAGACATACGTATTCCATCACATGGACCTCATAGACATACGTATTCCATCACATGGACCTCATAGACATATGTATTCCATCACATGGACCTCATAGACATACGTATTCCATCACATGGACCTCTAGACATATTTATTCCATCACATGGACCTCATAGACATACGTATTCCATCACATGGACCTCTATAGACATACGTATTCCATCACATGGACCTCATAGACATACGTATTCCATCACATGGACCTCATAAACATACGTATTCCATCACATGGACCTCATAGACATAGTATTCCATCACATGGACCTCTATGACATACGTATTCATCACATGGACCTCATAGACTTACGTATTCCATCACATGGACCTCATATCCTGCCATATGTATGTTTTTTTTCCCCACTTTCCTTCCCTGGATGTTTTCCTGCTGTTTCAGCAGCAGGTGTTTAAACTTTTAATTCTTATCAGTCTGGTCTGATGGGAGAGAATTCATTTATAAGCAGAGCTAGGAGAGATAGATCTGTGTGCTCTATAATCCTTCTCAATACATATATACACACACATGGAAATACACACACACACACGCACGCATTACGCACGCACACGCACACGCACGCACACACACACACAACACACACACACACACACACCACACACACACACACACACACACACACACACACACACACACACAATTCAACATGCTGTCAGATAATGGTGTGGCAGTGGCTCAGGCACCAGATGGCTAACCACAAGGTTGCCGGTTCGATCCAGGCTCCTGCAGAGTTAGTGTCGAAGTGTCCTTGAGCAAGACACTGAACCCCTAACTGCTCCTGATGTGCTAGTAGGTACCTTGCATGGTTTCCATTGCATCAGTGTATGAATGTGTGTGTGAATGTGGTGAATGTGATGCACAAGCTATGTGAAGCCCTTGGATAAAGGTGATATATTAAATGCACCATTTACCATCCATCATCCGTCCGTCCGTCCATCCATCCATCATCCATCCATCCATCCATCCACCCACCCACCCATCCATCCATCCATCATCCATCCATCCACCCACCCACCCATCCATCCATCCACAAATGGAACCAAATGAACCCGTTAGGGGTTCATTTGGTTGCATTTGTACGCTCTCAGAAAAAATGTTGAAAATGGGTGAAATTCCCCTTTACCACCGCCAGGAAAGGGGGGCCCATGTGGAAAAGCTTTGCAGGGGGCCCAGAATTGCTAGCTACGCCCCTGGCTACTAGCAGCCTGCTCCTGGGCATTCTCTTACTCAATGGCACAAATGATTTCAATTACGCCTAGGGTTGCCAACTTTGAGATCTTGAAATAAGGAACACTCCTACGACCGTGACGCGCGATGTTAGGTTAGGAAAGTCTGGGGTTTCTGGTGGAGCTGTTGCCCCCGTGACCCAACTACGGATAAGCGGATGAAGATGGAGGATGATTTCCCATACCATATTAACCTCTGGGGTCAGTTAAGGCCTGTTTACTGTGGTCAGTAAGGAAGGGGTAGGCCGGTATAGGCCTATTGCACTGTATACTTTAATCCATTTTGAACAAGTAGTCCATTGTCTTTATAACATTAAGAATCTTGATTTTAAGCTAGTTTGTCAAATGGGCAAAATCTGTATTGAATACCCACACATTCATTAGACTTTAAATCAAACCAACTATTCAAACCACTAATCAACCAAATATTAGCCTATATATAGCCTGGCTACAGGCATATGCCCACATCAGCAGCATTAGGCAGGGAAATAGAAAAAGTACTTAACATCTTTAACACAGATAAACATCCAAATCGATCTCTGGGTGCAGTTTCAGTCATGAGAACAGAGTCTGTGACAGTTGGTTGTGGGGAGGTTTGCATAACTGTCTTACTCTATGGGTCTGGGAGTTTGCGCAACTCTCTAAGTCTACAGCTCTGGGTACGGCAGGATTTGGCACACAGAGCAGCAGCGATACCAGTGCACCGCGCACACGCCGCACACACACATGCGGATCTGCAGCCACGGGGAGGTTTTGGTTTGGTTTCTGCTCGTGAGAGGTCCTGTGTGCACTCACCACAGAGCAATTGTGCTGTATTAAATATATCTGGTTTTATTTTGTTCACTACTGTTAAATTCAGTGTTGATGTTTGTGCGACAGATCACACAGGAGGCATTAAGGAAAATACGGAACAAACGCGTTCCGTATCGATTCAATACGGAACGCATCATTTTATGCTGAAATAAGGAACGATTCCGTATTTTACGGGAACGGTTGGCAACCCTACGCCTTTAACACAACAATCTCCACTTTATAGTACACGTTTTAGTAATTGCATGGCGTACAGCTTCATAATGGAACATGTATAGTGTAGAGGCGACGGTTTCTCCTGCAGCAATCACCTGATACCTCATCTTAATGCCATAAGTTGTTTTGGTAGTTC
>CM076975.1:51249953-51252453 GCA_039105355.1 Benthosema pterotum | reverse complement strand
ATGATTCCACCCTACCAGTTCATTAAAGTATGCCTGGTTTGCCTGGTGGTGGTGATGGGTGGAGATCCACCTGAACTGAAGCCACGCCCACAGCTTTAGTTGCATGATAAAGGGGGAGGAGTTAGGGGAGGGGCTGAACACGTGATGTCACTATATTGAAGTTTTTTTCATTGGCACGTTTGTCTGGAAAGGTTCAGCCCCCAGGAAGAAACCCTAAATACAAAGGGAAGACATCATTGCACATAAAGAACACACCAAGGGGTCTATTTACATACTGTCACCTCTTAAAAATACAAAAATCAACCCCTCTTTAATACGATTTACGCCACATTTTCACCATTGTCAAAAATATCAGAGCTACAAGCTCACAGCGCGCCACTACCGTGGCGCGCTATGAGCTTGTAGATCTGATATTTTTCAATAACTAAAGTAATGTTAATGACGCTATGTAATGCTATTAATGCTAATTATGCTAAGTAATGCTAATATGCTAAGTAATGCTAATGCTGCTAACAATGTTAATTAATGCTAATTCTAAGTATTGCTAATAACGCTGATAATTCTAAGTAACGCTAACAATGCTACTTGATGCTAAGTAATACTTCTAATGCTAAGTATTGCTAATTCTAAGTAAGCAAGGCTAATAATGCTAAGTAATGCTAATTATGCTAAGTAAGGCTAATAATGCTAAGTAATGCTAATTATGCTAAAAGGCGCACCCGCCCGATGTGGCTTAAAAACGGTGACAGTCAGCATCATTAAAATGCTAATTATGCAAATGGAGGTGACAAATAAATTAACACACTGGGGGACCGTTTTTTGTTCCCTTGCTTCTTTTTAATACTTTTCCGTGCACCGCTGGTGAAAACAAAAACTATACAAACTCACCATGTGAGATCGCATATGGTATATTCTATGACAATTTCTATCAATGTTCCCCAATAAGAATACTGAGTCGTGATGCTGTTTAAATTTAAATATATAAACTCTCTTCCCTTCATAGCCTAGATTGAAACAAGATAGATATACTTTAATGCAGTGGTTTTCAACCTTTTTGATACCAGGGCCCACTATTTATTCAGAATTTGAGCCACAGAGGACCATCATTTGATGACATTTTAGCCCCACAGACCCCAAAACTAAAGATTTATTTTGTTTTTGTCCACAATTCCAGGCTGGATTTGGGGAAACCAAACAGTCCAACATACAGATCAAATGACCATTAATCTTCTACATTCTCTAGTTGTGTAGACTTGGGATAATTCACATGATGAATATTTTAACTCTGGAGAGTGTAAACATGAAACCAAATGGACCCGCAAGGGTCCATTTGGTTTCATGTTTACGCTCTCAAAGAGTTACATCTGGTTAACCAACTTTCCATCATTTAGCCTGAGGACCACTGGAACCCTCTCAGGGACACTGGTGGTCCCTGGACCACTGGTTGAAAACCCCTGCGTTAGTGGACAGAAAGTACTCTGGCTAATACCAAACCCAAGCCCTTATTTCGTTTTTTTACTATTTTGAAAACTTTTTGGAATATTTCAACAACATGTCAGTCTATTACCACATTGTGAGCTTGTAGACTGGGCATTTGAACTACTGAAAAATGTATTTTTTTTAATTAATAGTTTAAATTGGCAAAGAATTTAAAAGAATCCCTGCCTAATAAGACGAATATGCCTTAAAACACTATACTTGCCTTCTATAACTAAAACATGGAGATAAAAACACCTTCAATACTTTATTTCTTTCATAAATAGAGGATCTTTCACTCAATAGGAGGTGCTCCGGTCGCAGGATGATGATGTCACATGAGCATGTTCATCCATATATTCTATAGAGCTAGATCACACATGGACATGTGACATCATCATCCTGCGACAGGAGCAGTTCCTGTTGAGTGAAATATTCTCTATTTATGAAAGAATACAGTAAGATGCCATTGGTGTTTTTATTTGTTTATTTCAGTTATATAGGGAAAGTATAATGTTTTAAAGATGTTTATCTTATTAGACAGGGATCCTTTTAAGGGTCAAGGGGTTAATTAGCGGTGACGAAAATGCAGTCCCAAATCTGCTGATTTAGTGTCTGTGATCGAGACAGACGGATGGACAGACAGGAGACAGACTTTATGACACACGGAGTCATAAATAACTGTAAACTGTATTGGAATTAATTATGCTGTACAAAACCCAGTCAAGTGAGAACAGGCACTTGTGCACTTTTTTCCATGTCATTTTTCATTTCGGTGACACAGTGTGTGAGACACTGTCCTGCTGGTTGGACTGCAGGGGCGGATGTAACATTTACCAATGGGGGGGGGGGGGGGGGGGGGTTGAAGTCGCACCCATACCATTTTCAGTTAGAGGACATTTATTAGTCAAGTAAAGCATCAATAATAACATCAGGGTTGTTGAAGTTGCAACAGACACGCAGCATGCATAAAGCTAAAGGTCTGACTCAGAGAGTTTTCTGTTTTCAATGATGAAATGCTGTT
>CM076975.1:51229594-51249453 GCA_039105355.1 Benthosema pterotum | reverse complement strand
TTTTTCACCATTTTGAGCATTTTTGAGCATTTTCGAAAAAATGTCGAAATTTCTAGAGAAAAAAAAGTAAGGCTATAGCCTTGCGTTTTTTTTCTCGAAATTTCGAAATTTTTTCGAAAAATGCTCAAAAAGCATTACAGTCTTGCTCAGCATGCTGTTTTTCACCATTTTGAGCATTTTTGAGCATTTTCGAAAAAATGTCGAAATTCGAGAAAAAAACGTAAGGCTATAGCCTTGCGTTTTTTTTCTCAAAATTTCGACATTTTTTCGAAAATGCTCAAAAAGCATTACAGCCTTGCTCAGCATGCTGTTTTTCACCATTTTGAGCATTTTTGAGCATTTTCGAAAAAATGTCGAAATTTCGAGAAAAAAACGTAAGGCTATAGCCTTGCGTTTTTTTTTCTCGAAATTTCGACATTTTTTCAAAAATGCTCAAAAAGCATTACAGCCTTGCTCAGCATGCTGTTTTTCACCATTTTGAGCATTTTTTAGCATTTTCGAAAAAATGTCGAAATTTCTTTAAAAAAAAAAACGTAAGGCTATAGCCTTGCGTTTTTTTTCTCGAAATTTCGACATTTTTTCGAAAATGCTCAAAAAGCATTACAGCCTTGCTCAGCATGCTGTTTTTCACCATTTTGAGCATTTTTGAGCATTTTCGAAAAAATGTCGAAATTTCGAGAGAAAAAAACGTAAGGCTATAGCCTTGCGTTTTTTTTCTCGAAATTTCGACATTTTTTCGAAAATGCTCAAAAAGCATTACAGCTTGCTCAGCATGCTGTTTTTCACCATTTTGAGCATTTTTGAGCATTTTCGAAAAAAATGTCGAAATTTCGAGAAAAAAAACCGTAAGGCTATAGCCTTGCGTTTTTTTTCTCGAAATTTCGACATTTTTTCGAAAATGCTCAAAAAGCATTACAGTCTTGCTCAGCATGCTGTTTTTCACCATTTTGAGCATTTTTTAGCATTTTCGAAAAAATGTCGAAATTTCTTGAAAAAAAAAAACGTAAGGCTATAGCCTTGCATTTTTTTTCTCGAAATTTCGACATTTTTTCGAAAATGCTCAAAAAGCATTACAGTCTTGCTCAGCATGCTGTTTTTCACCATTTTGAGCATTTTTGAGCATTTTCGAAAAAATGTCGAAATTTCGAGGAAAAAAACGTAAGGCTATGGCCTTGCGTTTTTTTTCTCGAAATTTCGACATTTTTTCGAAAATGCTCAAAAAGCATTACAGCCTTGCTCAGCATGCTGTTTTTCACCATTTTGAGCATTTTTGAGCATTTTCGAAAAAATGTCGAAATTTCGAGAGAAAAAAACGTAAGGCTATAGCCTTGCGTTTTTTTTCTCGAAATTTCGACATTTTTTCGAAAATGCTCAAAAAGCATTACAGCCTTGCTCAGCATGCTGTTTTTCACCATTTTGAGCATTTTTGAGCATTTTCGAAAAAATGTCGAAATTTCGAGAGAAAAAAACGTAAGGCTATAGCCTTGCGTTTTTTTCTCGAAATTTCGACATTTTTTCAAAAATGCTCAAAAAGCATTACAGTCTTGCTCAGCATGCTGTTTTTCACCATTTTGAGCATTTTTTAGCATTTTCGAAAAAATGTCGAAATTTCGAGAGAAAAAAACGTAAGGCTATAGCCTTGCGTTTTTTTTCTCGAAATTTCGACATTTTTTCGAAAATGCTCAAAAAGCATTACAGTCTTGCTCAGCATGCTGTTTTTCACCATTTTGAGCATTTTTGAGCATTTTCGAAAAAATGTCGAAATTTCTTGAAAAAAAACGTAAGGCTATAGCCTTGCGTTTTTTTTCTCGAAATTTCGACATTTTTTCGAAAATGCTCAAAAAGCATCACAGCCTTGCTCAGCATGCTGTTTTTCACCATTTTGAGCATTTTTGAGCATTTTCGAAAAAATGTCGAAATTTCGAGAAAAAAAACGTAAGGCTATAGCCTTGCGTTTTTTTTCTCGAAATTTCGACATTTTTTCAAAAATGCTCAAAAAGCATTACAGTCTTGCTCAGCATGCTGTTTTTCACCATTTGAGCATTTTTAGCATTTTCGAAAAAATGTCGAAATTTCTTGAAAAAAAACGTAAGGCTATAGCCTTGCGTTTTTTCTCTCGAAATTTCGACATTTTTTCGAAAATGCTCAAAAAGCATTACAGCCTTGCTCAGCATGCTGTTTTTCACCATTTTGAGCATTTTTGAGCATTTTCGAAAAAATGTCGAAATTTCGAGAGAAAAAACGTAAGGCTATAGCCTTGCGTTTTTTTTCTCGAAAGTTCAACATTTTTTCGAAAATGCTCAAAAAGCATACAGTCTTGCTCAGCATGCTGTTTTTCACCATTTTGAGCATTTTTGAGCATTTTCGAAAAAATGGCGAAATTTCGTGAAAAAAAAACGTAAGGCTATAGCCTTGCTTTTTTTTCTCGAAATTTCGACATTTTTTCGAAAATGCTAAAAAAGCATTACAGTCTTGCTCAGCATGTTTTTTTTCACCATTTTGAGCATTTTTGAGCATTTTCGAAAAAAATGTCGAAATTGCGAGAAAAAAAAACGTAAGGCTATAGCCTCGCGTTTTTTTTCTCGAAATTTCGACATTTTTTCGGAAATGAATCAACATTCATTCATGTTGATTCACCCAAGTCTAGAAGATTAATGGTCTGTATGGTTTGCCTGTGTTGTTTCCCAAATCCAGCCTGGAATTGTGGACAAAAGCAAAATAAATCTTTAGTTTTGGGGTCTGTGGGGCTAAAATGTCATCAAATGGGGGTCCTCTGTGGCTCAAATGCTGAATAAATGGTGGGCCCTGGCGTCAAAAAGGTTGAAAACCCCTGCTCTATGGCTCAGCCAGGCCTCATGACATCACAGCATCAATAACACAATCAACCAAAAATAAAGAGAATCTGCAAATACAACACATTGAGCAAGGCACTGCAGGGAATTGAACCCCGTTCCGTTCCGGTGAGAAACAGAAGTCCCACACCAGTGCCACAGGTTGGTTTGTTGTAATTCACAGGTTCAAAAAGCAGTTAAATCAGTAAAGTCACTTCTCAACAGTGTTGGGCAGTAACTAATTTTAGATTACATATTACTGTAATATTATTACTTTTGCTCCAAAAAGTAAAGTAACGAGATTACTCTGCAAAATTGGGTAATAAGTAACGCATTACTTTACAAGTAACGCCAAGTTATACTTGTTTATAATGAGCTTGTTGTTGCATGCAAAAATAGAACAGATTTAAATCTAGTGCACATCTCTGTTGATCTACAATCTAGTGACTATAGATTGTAGATCCAGTCCACACGCTGCACTTACTTTTGTGATTCAAGGTTAAATGTTCCCCTTTGCTTCTCTCTGTTCCTTTTATTTATCATTTTATTCCAATAAATTGGATTCAGAACTTGGGAAAGTAATAACGTAAGATGTAATATATTACTCTTCGACTCCAGTAATAAGTAAAGTAATGATATTACTTTGTCTAAGGGGTACTAACGAGTAAAGTAAAGAAGTTACTTTCCTAAGTAATATTGACTAACACTGCTTCCCAATAATCACATTTTGTTCAAGACAAATGTACACACTTCTTCACAAATGTACACAACTTCTCAGAATCTCTAAGTTAATTTGTTATTGGTTTCGACCAGTGTTTCAGAGAAACCAAATGGACCCTTGCGGAAACAAATGGACATTTGGATTCATTTAACACTCTCAGGAGTTACAGATCTATAAGGGTCCATTTGGTTACCAATGGTCCTTTCTAGGAAGGAAGGAGGACTTTATCATAGGAGGAAAAATGATGAAAAACAATAAGGGTTTTATCTCTGGTGTCTGTCAACCAATTTCACCACAACTCACCAGCAAAAAAAACAACAGGTTTCCCAACAGGATTTTTTCACAAATTTTGGCACTAGGGGGGTCCGGGGGAAAGCCCCCGTAAAGATCTCTAATGGGGTACATCCTTGGCATAAGTTAATTTGGTCAATTGAGTCAATTTGGGGCTGGTTGAGATGAAAATGTCAGGAAGCACTGATTAAGGCTGGCCAAAACCAGAGCCATCTAAGACAGAGTTCTGACAACTCTGTTCACTTCATGGGACAACCTGTATCGAATTGAAACGCAGCATAATTAAGAATCGCAATATAAATCGATTCAGGACGCTAAATATCAGTATTGTATCATATGGTGAGATAAGTGAATAGTCACACCCCTAGGCCAGGGTTCGGCAACCCAAGATGTTGAAAGAGCCATTTTCGACCCAAAATTAAATTCAAAATCTGTCTGGAGCCGCATTTTTTTTTTTTTTTTTTCCTGAGTGTGTGCAAATGTGAACCAAATGGACCCTGGCGGGTCCATTTGGTTCCATTTGCACACTCTCAGAAAAAAGGTCCTCAAAGAAAAATCATTAACATGGTGAAACACAACCTTTCTTCAGAAATGGAGTTTCTAAAAAATAAATAAATAAAGGAGTCTTTCAGAACTCCATTTCTAGTCCACACAACATCTCTAAGGTATATTAATGACATAGTAAACTGAGTAAACCTTTGAAAATGGGTGGTTCAGATTGAAAGCTCCACCTCTGATAACTGCTGGGCTTTTTTGACATGGCCAAGTGCTACTTTAACTGGCAACTGTCAGACAGCGCAACGCGTTTTGGGTGACTGAAATGTTTATATTATGCTGGTGCGGATCACCCCAGTGTGTGTATATAATAATGCTACAGCCACTGAGCCACTAGGGCTGTGTTCTAGAGCCCAGTGTGTATGTAATAATGCTACAGCCACTGAGCCACTAGGGCTGTGTTCTAGAGCCCATTGTGTATGTAATAATGCTACAGCCACTGAGCCACTAGGGCTGTGTTCTAGAGCCCAGTGTGTATGTAATAATGCTACAGCCACTGAGCCACTAGGGCTGTGTTCTAGAGCCCAGTGTGTATGTAATAATGCTACAGCCACTGAGCCACTAGGGCTGTGTTCTAGAGCCCAGTGTGTATGTAATAATGCTACATCCAGGGAGCCACTAGGGCTGTGTTCTAGAGCCCAGTGTGTATGTAATAATGCTACATCCAGGGAGCCACTAGGGCTGTGTTCTAGAGCCCAGTGTGTATGTAATAATGCTACAGGGAGCCACTAGGGCTGTGTTCTAGAGCCCAGTGTGTATGTAATAATGCTACATCCAGGAGCCACTAGGGCTGTGTTCTAGAGCCCAGTGTGTATGTAATAATGCTACAGCCATGGAGCCACTAGGGCTGTGTTCTAGAGCCCAGTGTGTATGTAATAATGCTACAGCCACTGAGCCACTAGGGCTGTGTTCTAGAGCCCAGTGTGTATGTAATAATGCTACAGCCACTGAGCCACTAGGGCTGTGTTCTAGAGCCCAGTGTGTATGTAATAATGCTACAGGGAGCCACTAGGGCTGTGTTCTAGAGCCCAGTGTGTATGTAATAATGCTACAGCCAGGGAGCCACTAGGGCTGTGTTCTAGAGCCCAGTGTGTATGTAATAATGCCACAGCCACTGAGCCACTAGGGCTGTGTTCTAGAGCCGCATGCGGCTCCTGAGCCGCAGGTTGCTGACCCCTGGTGGTCTAGGCAATAGTGACACTCAAACACAAACAGGAAGTTAATGAATGAATACATTCTAATGTGTGAACGATCTTTTTTTTATTATTCTATTAATCACTAGGCCTATGCTTTTGTAGAAAATAATCAGTGCATGCAAATGAGAGAAGACATATGTCACAGGTGATGCATTTATTGATGCCTTGAATGAGAAGAATAGTAGTTATTCGATAGAAATTCAATTCGAATGAGCTTTATTTGCATGGGAAATAGCACCTCATTCACAAAGTGACACTTCTGTGAGCGTCACTCTCGCGGTATTCCCTCTGTTCTATTGGGAAGTAGGCAGAAATGCATTGGACTCAGACAACAGCACAGCTTTAATCACTTTAAATCTCTTTATTTTAGGTCCTTTTTTAATAATAGCACATCATACACATTACAGAGACTGAAGTTGTTACTCTAAAATCATTTGAATCGACTGTTATTTTGTAGAAGGTCTCTCAAACAGATCTTTAGGGGCAATTTAATTACCAACCAGGGGCAATGCCCCCTAAATGCCCAGTCTGCCCCACCAAACATGATGCCATGCAAAAACAACCCAAGATATTTCAAATTAAAGTGCTTCTATTTAAAATGATCTGAACCACTACTACTGCTACTAACTAACTACAGCTGTGTCACCACTAAACCAACAGCATTTCATCATTGGAAACAGAAAACTCTCTGAGTCAGACCTTTAGCTTGGAATCCTCTCAGGGACCACAGGCGGTCCCGGGACCGAAAACAAACAAAACAAAAAAAACCCTGGTTTAGGCGATGATGTAATGTTGGCGTACGGTAATTAAAAGTATTGTTCATGAGTATTATCTTCAGTAGGTGTCAACAACCTCTCCCTCGCATTCCTAGAAACGACGGATCTCTTTACAGTAACAGCAGACGATGAACAAACAACGTCGCCCGACATTCATTATTTGTCTGAGAGCCGGCGATAGCAGCAGAGCGGGTGACGGCGGGCGACATCGTTCGTCCATCGCCCGCTGTTTAACCCTTTGTGTACTGAACGCGTTTTGGTGTTTTAGTTATTGAAAAATAGCAGATCAGCAAGCTCATATCGCACCACCGAGTGGCGCGATATGAGCTTGTTGTTCTGCTATTTTGCTAAAAAATGTGAAAATGTGGTGCAATTCTTTGAATACATTATTTCGGAAGCAAACATTTTTAACTCAAATCTTTGCTTCTGGGGGATCCCTAGAACAACATGTTTTTAGATGAGGTTCTGCAGCTAAATAATAGATATTTCTGGGGGTCCTTCCTATGAAATATGTTAAGCATCACTGACACAGAAAGAGATTTTTCCACAAAAACTAGAATCTCACGCCAGGGACTAGAATTTAGTGTCACAAACTAGAATTTAGTGTCATGGACTAGAATCTAGTGTCAGAAACTGGAATCTAACTTCAGAAACTACAATCTACTGAGAGGAACTAGAATCTACCATGGGGACTAGAATCTAGTATCAGAAACTAGAATCTGATCAGGACACAAAGCTCAGAAGGTCTCTGACTTGCGTCACCGTAACAACGTAACGTCATCACTTAAATCATGATCCATATCAGCCGTGAGATTGCAGGCGCCAGAGCGTAAGAACGAAGGAGGTTTGATAGTGTCGTTGTAGACATGGCTACTACCAGCAGCAGCAGCAGGGTCCTAGTGTCCTCCTTCAGGGACACTATCAAACCGCCTGTCCTTCTGCGTTTCGGGACGCTCCGTCCTTCAGTCCGCTGCCTCAGCGGAGCCACAAAGTCCTCTTCCTCCTCTGCTAGCGGCATTTCACAATCTAGGGAGTTACAGATCTTTAATTTGGATACCAACTGTCCATCATTTAGCTGGGAACCAGCTGGAATTCTCTCAAGGACCACAGGCGGTCCCGGGACCGAAAACCCCTGGTTTAGGCGATGATGTAATGGTGGCGTACGGCAATTAAAAGTACTGTCCATGAGTATTATCTCCAGGAGGTGTCAAAAACCGCTCCCTTGCACTCCTAGAAACGATCTTTCTAACGTACCGTTAACGGCGGATTGGCACATATTTTCCCACCGGGACAATTTTGCCTTTGCCAGGCCACCCTGGCAGCTGGTTAACCAGATGTAACTCTTGAGAGTGTAAAAATGAAACCAAATGGACCCTTGTGGGTCCATTTGGTTTCATTTTTACACCCTCAAGAGTTAAAATATTCATCATGTGAATTAGCCCAACTTAGTCTACACAACTAGAGAATGTAGAATGAATGAATGAATG
This sequence comes from Benthosema pterotum, assembly GCA_039105355.1. Classification (NCBI taxonomy): domain Eukaryota; kingdom Metazoa; phylum Chordata; class Actinopteri; order Myctophiformes; family Myctophidae; genus Benthosema; species Benthosema pterotum. The sequence goes on along the minus strand of CM076975.1, from coordinate 51,241,596 downwards.
AATGATTTTATTTATATAGCACATTTCTAGACACGTCACAATGTGCTTTACAACAAAAAAAAAAAGGAGTAGAATAGTACATAGAACAGTGGACAATAAAATACAATAATTAGGTTAAGAAACAAACAGTACAGAAAAGCATACCAACGAATAATAAGATGGCTATAAGGAGAACGCTTTGGCATAAAGGTGAGTTTTCAGGAGGGTTTTAAAGGTGGATGGAGAGGTTGTTGACCTTAATTCAATTGGAAGGGCATTCCAGAGCTTGGGAGCTCTCACCGAGAATGCCCTGCCACCCTTTGTGGCTAGCCGTGCAGTGGGGGTCACCAGGAGGGCCATACCTGAGGACCTTAGAGAGCGAGCAGGTAAGTAGGGACTCAGCAGGTTTGCAATGTAGAAGATTAATGGTCATTTTGATCTGTATGTTCCAGGCGAGCATCTAGCACATTCTAGTGCATTTTGGATCTTGTCCAGGCCACTAGGTGGCGCAGGCCACCGGGAAAACTCCCTGTACTCCAGATGGCCAATCCGCCCCTGAGCTCAGAAGGTCTCTGACTTGCGTCACCGTAACGTCATCACGTATATCACGATCCATATCAGACGTTGAGACTGCAAGCGATAGAGGCGGAGAAGGTTTTACAGCGTTGTAGACATGGCTACAACCAGCAGCAGCAGCAGGCTGCTAGTGTCCTCGTTCAGGGTCACTATCAAACCGCCTGTCCCTGTGAGCTTCGGGACGTTCCGTCCTCACGTCCGCGGCCTCAGCGAAGCCACAAAGCCCTCGTCCTCCTCCTCTTCCTCTTCCTCTAGTGGTGAACCGATCACCCACACCGGCCAGGTGTTCGACCGGGGGGACCCTCGCAGGGCGCGCTTCGTGGGCAAACAGAAGGAGGTGAACAGGAACTGGGCGGTGGATCTGGTGGCGGAGGAGCCGGTCCGCCTGGTGGACGGTCCGGTGGCGTGCTGCGATGGAGGGGGAGGGGCTCTGGGACACCCCAGGGTCTACCTGAACCTGGAGAACGGAGAGGACAGGACCTGTGGGTACTGTGGCCTGCGCTACAGGCAGGGCAGCAGGGGGGAGCTGGAGCAGGGGAGAGGAGGAGGAGATCCAGCCGCCCTGCAGGTGCTCCGGACCGGGTGGAGGAGCAGAGAGCTGCTGGACAGGGTGTTACGGAGCCTGGTCACATATGTTAGAGACAGGGTGTCTCTAATGTTTGAGTCGGCGCTCAGATTCGTGAGGAAAATGATCCGACACAAGAATTAAGAAGAGCAATCCAAATTAAGACCATACCATAAACGAAAGGCAATATAGGCCAGTGGTTTTCAACCACTGGAAAATGCAGCTTTTGCCCATCTTCTAGTTGTGTAGACTTGCCGGGCTAATTCAGATGATGAATATTCTAACTCTTGAGAGCGTAAAAATGAAACCAAATGGACCCGCAAGGGTCCATTTGGTTTCATTTTTACGTTCTCAAGAGTTACATCTGGTTAACCAACTTAGCTGGGGACCACCTGGAACCCTCTCAGGGACCACTGGTGGTCACATATGTTAGGGACAGGGCATCTCTAATGTCTGAGACGGTGCGAAAAATGATCGTCGTGAGGAAAATGATCCGACACAAGAATAAAGAAGAGCAATCCAAATGAAGACCATACTCAGCAAAAAGGCTTGGGGTCCAGAAATCAGAAACCAAAGGCAATATAGGCCAGTGGTTTTTTGAACCACTGGAAAATGTAGCTTTTGCCCATCTTCTAGTTGTGTAGACTTGAGCTAATTCAGATGATGAATATTCTAACTCTTGAGAGCGTAAAAATGAAACCAAATGGACCCGCAATTAAGGTCCATTTGGTTTCATTTTTACGTATTAGGAGGACAATTAGGAGGACAATATCACTCACCAGAAAAAAAGATGGGTTGTTTTTGAATAATCTGTCATGGTTAAAATGGAATTTTCACTAAATCACTAAAATGACCATCAAATATCTAAATAATGAATGTAGTAACTTATAAACTGTCTGGTGTGTTCACATGAGACTGAGTAGACCATAAAATGACCAAAAGTTTTTTTGAAAGTAGAATACAGCTTTAAACGTTGTGCAGCTACAGTCAGTCTGATTGAATCCAGAGACGTTTGGTCAACCGTAAAACCATTGTGTGCATTTTAATGATATTAAACAATCATTTTCAGATGTACACAAAGAGTTAGGATTCAAGTCATTGTTCAGGCAGATGCATTGGTCAGTGATCATAAAAAAGACTATCTAAAATATAACAAACAAGTACAGAAATATTATATTTCTCTCTGATAAGTACCACAAGTTCAAATCAAACATATATACGGTATATCTGCTGGTGTCGTCACATCGCTGGGCTTTCTGTCCCTCAGATTTCTTTGTAACTGAAACACAAGATATAATGACAACCAGTTATTATTGATGACACATGTAAATGGTACATCCCCATTCACACACCGATGGCGGAAGAAACCATTAGCCAGGGATCATTTTAAGATAAAATAAACCAGTGGTTTTCAACCTTTTTCATCCGAGGGACCACCATTTATTCAGGATTTGAGCCACGGACCACCATTTGAGGATATTTTTGCCGCCACAGACCCCAAAACTAAAGATTTCTTTTGCTTTTTGTCCACAATTCCAGGCTGGATTTGGGGAAACCAAACAGTCCAACATACAGATCAAAATGACCATTAATCTTCTACATTCTCTAGTTGTGTAGACTTGGGATAATTCACATGATGAATATTTTAACTCTTGAGGGCGTAAAAATGAAACCAAATGGACCCGCAAGGGTCCATTTGGTTTCATTTTTACGTTCTCAAGAGTTACGTCTGGTTAACCAACTTAGCTGGGGACCACCTGGAACCCTCTCAGGGACCACTGGTGGTCCCCGGACCACCTGTTGAAAACCCCTGAAATAAACAAAAGCAGGAGAAGAAAAGAAAGATGAATGAATGAGATGAAAGGTAACCTGAACAACAGATGTCAGAGTCCTGAAGTCAGTCCATGGTTCCACTGAGTCTATAGAGAACGACACGTTGTCACCATAGAATCATCCCATAGAAGCACCGTGGCCTCCAAATATACAAACTGTCCTCATTGTTGTGTCTGTGGCGTTTAGGACTGTAGTGTGATACAGTGTTTCTATAGTGTAAATGGAACTATAATTCATTATGATACAGTGTAAATGGAACTATAATTCATTATGATACAGTGTTTCTATAGTGTCAATGGAACTATAATTCATTATGATACAGTGTTTCTATAGTGTAAATGGAACTATAATTCATTATGATACAGTGTGTTTCTATAGTGTAAATGGAACTATAATTCATTATGATACAGTGTTTCTATAGTGTAAATGGAACTATAATTCATTATGATACAGTGTAAATGGAACTATAATTCATTATGATACAGTGTGTTTTATAGTGTAAATGGAACTATAATTCATTATGATACAGTGTGTTTCTATAGTGTAAATGGAACTATAATTCATTATGATACAGTGTAAATGGAACTATAATTCATTATGATACAGTGTAAATGGAACTATAATTCATTATGATACAGTGTTTCTATAGTGTAAATGGAACTATAATTCATTATGATACAGCGTGTTTCTATAGTGTAAATGGAACTATAATTCATTATGATACAGTGTAAATGGAACTATAATTCATTATGATACAGTGTAAATGGAACTATAATTCATTATGATACAGTGTGTTTCTATAGTGTAAATGGAACTATAATTCATTATGATACAGTGTGTTTCTATAGTGTAAATGGAACTATAATTCATTATGATACAGTGTCAATGGAACTATAATTCATTATGATACAGTGTGTTTCTATAGTGTAAATGGAACTATAATTCATTATGATACAGTGTGTTTCTATAGTGTAAATGGAACTATAATTCATTATGATACAGTGTTTCTATAGTGTAAATGGAACTATAATTCATTATGATACAGTGTTTCTATAGTGTAAATGGAACTATAATTCATTATGATACAGTGTGTTTCTATAGTGTCAATGGAACTATAATTCATTATGATACAGTGTGTTTCTATAGTGTAAATGGAACTATAATTCATTATGATACAGTGTTTCTATAGTGTAAATGGAACTATAATTCATTATGATACAGTGTGTTTCTATAGTGTCAATGGAACTATAATTCATTATGATACAGTGTGTTTCTATAGTGTCAATGGAACTATAATTCATTATGATACAGTGTAAATGGAACTATAATTCATTATGATACAGTGTCAATGGAACTATAATTCATTATGATACAGTGTGTTTCTATAGTGTAAATGGAACTATAATTCATTATGATACAGCGTGTTTCTATAGTGTAAATGGAACTATAATTCATTATGATACAGTGTGTTTCTATAGTGTAAATGGAACTATAATTCATTATGATACAGTGTGTTTCTATAGTGTAAATGGAACTATAATTCATTATGATACAGTGTTTCTATAGTGTAAATGGAACTATAATTCATTATGACAGTGTAAATGGAACTATAATTCATTATGATACAGTGTGTTTCTATAGTGTAAATGGAACTATAATTCATTATGATACAGTGTGTTTCTATAGTGTAAATGGAACTATAATTCATTATGATACAGTGTAAATGGAACTATAATTCATTATGATACAGTGTCAATGGAACTATAATTCATTATGATACAGTGTAAATGGAACTATAATTCATTATGATACAGTGTGTTTCTATAGTGTAAATGGAACTATAATTCATTATGATACAGTGTCAATGGAACTATAATTCATTATGATACAGTGTGTTTCTATAGTGTAAATGGAACTATAATTCATTATGATACAGTGTTTCTATAGTGTAAATGGAACTATAATTCATTATGATACAGTGTGTTTCTATAGTGTAAATGGAACTATAATTCATTATGATACAGTGTTTCTATAGTGTCAATGGAACTATAATTCATTATGATACAGTGTTTCTATAGTGTCAATGGAACTATAATTCATTATGATACAGTGTTTCTATAGTGTAAATGGAACTATAATTCATTATGATACAGTGTGTTTCTATAGTGTCAATGGAACTATAATTCATTATGATACAGTGTTTCTATAGTGTCAATGGAACTATAATTCATTATGATACAGTGTTTCTATAGTGTAAATGGAACTATAATTCATTATGATACAGTGTTTCTATAGTGTCAATGGAACTATAATTCATTATGATACAGTGTTTCTATAGTGTAAATGGAACTATAATTCATTATGATACAGTGTTTCTATAGTGTCAATGGAACTATAATTCATTATGATACAGTGTTTCTATAGTGTAAATGGAACTATAATTCATTATGATACAGTGTTTCTATAGTGTAAATGGAACTATAATTCATTATGATACAGTGTGTTTCTATAGTGTCAATGGAACTATAATTCATTATGATACAGTGTGTTTCTATAGTGTAAATGGAACTATAATTCATTATGATACAGTGTTTCTATAGTGTAAATGGAACTATAATTCATTATGATACAGTGTGTTTCTATAGTGTCAATGGAACTATAATTCATTATGATACAGTGTTTCTATAGTGTAAATGGAACTATAATTCATTATGATACAGTGTGTTTCTATAGTGTCAATGGAACTATAATTCATTATGATACAGTGTAAATGGAACTATAATTCATTATGATACAGTGTCAATGGAACTATAATTCATTATGATACAGTGTAAATGGAACTATAATTCATTATGATACAGTGTAAATGGAACTATAATTCATTATGATACAGTGTAAATGGAACTATAATTCATTATGATACAGTGTGTTTCTATAGTGTAAATGGAACTATAATTCATTATGATACAGTGTTTCTATAGTGTCAATGGAACTATAATTCATTATGATACAGTGTGTTTCTATAGTGTAAATGGAACTATAATTCATTATGATACAGTGTTTCTATAGTGTAAATGGAACTATAATTCATTATGATACAGTGTGTTTCTATAGTGTAAATGGAACTATAATTCATTATGATACAGTGTTTCTATAGTGTAAATGGAACTATAATTCATTATGATACAGTGTGTTTCTATAGTGTCAATGGAACTATAATTCATTATGATACAGTGTGTTTCTATAGTGTAAATGGAACTATAATTCATTATGATACAGTGTTTCTATAGTGTAAATGGAACTATAATTCATTATGATACAGTGTAAATGGAACTATAATTCATTATGATACAGTGTAAATGGAACTATAATTCATTATGATACAGTGTTTCTATAGTGTAAATGGAACTATAATTCATTATGATACAGTGTGTTTTATAGTGTAAATGGAACTATAATTCATTATGATACAGTGTTTCTATAGTGTAAATGGAACTATAATTCATTATGATACAGTGTAAATGGAACTATAATTCATTATGATACAGTGTAAATGGAACTATAATTCATTATGATACAGTGTGTTTCTATAGTGTAAATGGAACTATAATTCATTATGATACAGTGTGTTTCTATAGTGTAAATGGAACTATAATTCATTATGATACAGTGTGTTTCTATAGTGTAAATGGAACTATAATTCATTATGATACAGTGTTTCTATAGTGTAAATGGAACTATAATTCATTATGATACAGTGTGTTTCTATAGTGTCAATGGAACTATAATTCATTATGATACAGTGTTTCTATAGTGTAAATGGAACTATAATTCATTATGATACAGTGTTTCTATAGTGTAAATGGAACTATAATTCATTATGATACAGTGTCAATGGAACTATAATTCATTATGATACAGTGTCAATGGAACTATAATTCATTATGATACAGTGTAAATGGAACTATAATTCATTATGATACAGCGTGTTTCTATAGTGTAAATGGAACTATAATTCATTATGATACAGCGTGTTTCTATAGTGTAAATGGAACTATAATTCATTATGATACAGTGTGTTTCTATAGTGTAAATGGAACTATAATTCATTATGATACAGTGTGTTTCTATAGTGTAAATGGAACTATAATTCATTATGATACAGTGTGTTTCTATAGTGTAAATGAACTATAATTCAGCAGCAGTAATATTTGTGTTTTTCTCCCAGTTAGGTCATTGGCATGTAATCTTCTATATTACATAACAGTCAGGACATTTGTGTATTTTTCAAACCCAGTTCTTATATGAGGCATTAAGATCCTTCTATGGCAGTGGTTTTCAACCTTTTTGATATCAGGGACCACTATTTATTCAGAATCTGAGCCACGGACCACCATTTGGTGACATTTTAGTCCCACAGACCCCAAAACTAAAGGTTTCTGTTGTTTCTTTGTCCACAATTCCAGCCTGGATTTGGGGAAACCAAACAGTCCAACATACAGATCAAAATGACCATTAATCTTCTACATTCTCTAGTTGTGTAGACTTGGGAAAATTCACATGATGAATATTTTAATTCACATGATGAATATTTTAACTCTTGACCCTCTCAAGGACCACTGGTGGTCCCTGGACCACTGGTAGAAAACCACTGTTCTATGGGAATTACAAAACACGAAACCCATGAACTTATAGCGCCCTCTACTGATGCTGACACCAGACTTCAGCACTGACTGAATTAAATGTGGACATTCTGGAGGTTATATAATTAGTACTAATGGACATTCTGGAGGTTATATAATTAGTAGTACTAATGGACATTCTGGAGGTTATATAATTACCGTATTTTCCGGACTATAAAGACACACTTAAAAGCCTTTAATTTTCTCAAAAAGCAAAAGTGTGCCTTATAATTCAGTGTGCCTTATATATGGATCGTTTGACTGCAGTAGCTTCTATTCTATGTTGACTGCAGTAGCTTCTATTCTATGGTGACGGCAGTAGCTTCTATTCTATGGTGACTGCAGTAGCTTCTATTCTATGGTGACTGCAGTAGCTTCTATTATATGTTGACTGCAGTAGCTTCTATTCTATGTTGACTGCAGTAGCTTCTATTCTATGGTGACTGCAGTAGCTTCTATTCTATGGTGACTGCAGTAGCTTCTATTCTATGGTGACTGCAGTAGCTTCTATTCTATGGTGACTGCAGTAGCTTCTATTCTATGGTGACTGCAGTAGCTTCTATTCTGTGAGCCTTATATATGAAAACAGTTCTAAAATAGACCATTCACTGAAGGCGTGCCTTATAATCCAGTGCACCTTATAGTGCGGGAAATACGGTAGTACTAATGGACATTGTGTTTATATACCGTATTTTCCGCACTATAAGGCGCACCGGATTATAAGGCGCACCTTTTAGAACTGGTTTCATATATAAGGCGCACTGGATTATAAGGCGCAGAGAATAGAAGCTACTACAGTTAACATAGAATAAAACCTACTGCAGTCAAACAATCCATATATAAGGCGCACTAGATTATAAGGCGCAGTGTGGATTTTTGAGAAAATTAATACGGTAATTAGTACTAATGGACATTGTGTTTATATAATTAGTACTAATGGACATTGTGTTTATATAATTAGTACTAATGGACATTGTGTTTATATAATTAGTACTAATGGACATTGTGTTTATATAATTAGTACTAATAGACATTGTGTTTATATAATTAGTACTAATAGACATTGTGGAGTTTATATAATTAGTACTAATAGACATTGTGTTCATATAATTAGTACTAATAGACATTGTGGATCTTATATAATTAGTACTAATGGACATTGTGTTTATATAATTAGTACTAATAGACATTGTGTTTATATAATTAGTACTAATAGACATTGTGTTTATATAATTAGTACTAATAGACATTGTGTTTATATAATTAGTACTAATAGACATTGTGTTTATATAATTAGTACTAATGGACATTGTGTTTATATAATTAGTACATTGTGTATGTTAAAGTCCTCTCTACTCACCCTGCTGGTCTAGAGGTGCGACTGCACCATCCCTGAACCTCCTTGAAAACCAGTCTGGATAGAAACTGAGGAGAAACATTCTGTCAGCCTACAAACACAGTTAAATAACACGCACACACGCGCACACACACACACACACACGCGCGCGCGCGCACGCGCACGCACACGCACACACACACACGCGCGCACGCACACACACACACACACACACTCCCTGCATTTCAAATCCGAGACCTTTGTTGTGTAACATTTGTACAATATTTCACAGATCTCTGAGGCCTGAGTGACAAAGATTTGTGTCTGAAACCTGTTTTGAAAAATAGCAGGCGTTCACGGCTCATTATGAGCCGTGAACGCCTGCTATTTTTGGGGGAGAATGTGGGAGTGCAGCACAGAGCTTTCAGTATGTTCTTTCAGAGCGAGAATCTACAAGGTCAGGACGATATGAGCCATTCTAATTCATTTTCAATGGGACCGGCGGTTTGTGCTCAGAAAACGACCTGCGATAAAGAGAGCGTGTAACGCCGGTCGTTTATCGCGCGGCGTCCAGTGATGTGTGTTGCGTGCTGTGTTGCTCGTTTCGTGCACACACGCGTGATGTTTTTGAAAGTTCAATCAGGGAGCTTTTGACAACGCTTGGCATTAATCGACGGGCGATTTTCTTTATGTCGCACTGCAGAGAAAATCGAGAATCGCTGCATTTATGCGGGTGTCTATCGTTGCCGCCTGGGATTGTTCTGTGTAATGTTTAGATTGTTCTGTGTAATGTTTAGATTGTTCTGTGTAATGTTTACATTGTTCTGTGTAATGTTTAGATTGTTCTGTGTAATGTTTAGATTGTTCTGTGTAATGTTTAGATTGTTCTGTGTAATGTTTACATTGTTCTGTGTAATGTTTAGATTGTTCTGTGTAATGTTTAGATTGTTCTGTGTAATGTTTAGATTGTTCTGGTGAATAACACAGATATGCGTCCCAAAGTGACTGCAGTGTTATTGCTGTCGTTTTGTTTCAAAAAGCTTTATTTCACTAAATTACCGACTGTAAATGGAGCTAACAAAATACTGTACTCCTTCCAACTGTACCGGTGTATACTTTATTATTATTATTATTTTTAAAATTTATTATTACATGGCACTTGCTTTGGCAATGTAAACATTCTCTCATGCTAATGAAGCTTTGAATTAAACTGAACTGAACTGAACTGAACTGAACTGAACTGAACTGAACTGAACTGAACTGAACTGAACTGAATTGAATTGAATTGAATTGAATTGAATTGAATTGAATTGAATTGAATTGAATTGAATTGAATTGAACTGAACTGAACTGAACTGAACTGAACTGAACTGAATTGAATTGAATTGAATTGAATTGAATTGAATTGAATTGAATTGAATTGAATTGAACTGAACTGAATTGAACTGAATTGAATTGAACTGAACTGAATGTAATTCCTACTGACCAGACATGCTAAGACGTCAGCAGAGATCAGCATGTAGAAAACATTGGTCCATCCAGTAGGAGAGATGACCCCAGCTAGGAGAGGACCCAAGGCAGCACCTAGGACACAACATAGGACACAACGTTACTGTTAGGATACAGCTAGGAGAGGACCCAAGGCAGCACCTAGGACACAACATAGGACACAACATTAGTGTTAGGATACAGCTAGGAGAGGACCCAAGGCAGCACCTAGGACACAACATAGGACACAACATTACTGTTAGGATACAGCCTTCTAGGAGACAACATAGGACACAACGTTACTGTTAGGATACAGCTAGGAGAGGACCCAAGGCAGCACCTAGGACACAACATAGGACACAACGTTACTGTTAGGATACAGCTAGGAGAGGACCCAAGGCAGCACCTAGGACACAACATAGGACACAACATTACTGTTAGGATACAGCTAGGAGAGGACCCAAGGCAGCACCTAGGACACAACATAGGACACAACGTTACTGTTAGGATACAGCTAGGAGAGGACCCAAGGCAGCACCTAGGACACAACATAGGACACAACATAGGACACAACATTAGTGTTAGGATACAGCCTTCTAGGACAGTGTGTGTGTGTGTGTGTGTGTGTGTGTGTGTGTGTGTGTGTGTGTGTGTGTGTGTGTGTGTGTGTGTGTGTGTGTGTGTGTGTGTGTGTGTGTGTGACTACACACATGTTGCTGTGCTCAGCTGGCTCAGGGTGAGAGAACATTACGGTACCTGTTACAGATCTAGTGATATCAAAACGTTGTCCTTTTTTCCATAAGACTGGTGTGTGGACTGTACTCTAAACCCTGGTCTAGGAGAATACTAGTATGCAGTTAGAATGCAATGACACTCAACCACCACTGGAGGGCGTCAGAGTGGCACAGATCCAGGTAATGGGACATGGAGGCACAGAAAGACCATTAACCCACCCGCTGCTGCAAGAAAGGGGGACACTAAGTGTCACTGCCAGAAATACCTGACTTTTAGACAATTATGGAAAAATCTATGGTGGGCCGTTCGAGACACGAATACCTTAAAAAATCCTCCATCTCTTTGCTTTCATGGAAAAAAAATAAGTGAGTTGATAACATGTTCTGTTTTGTAGATATTAGCAATTGAATACAGTGCGTTATAATGGCAGATGATGCAGCAGGCCAGAGGCCATTTTCAATAACTCAATTCAAAGTTTTATTTAGCATTTAACATTAGGTAATATTACTGCTACACATCCATGCCATATATCAAATTAAACCTCATGATGCCTGCTTGAATCTAAAAAAATAAATAATAAAATAGGATCTACCGTTATGTAAATATCAGCCTTGGAAAGCAGCATTGTTACTCAATAGTGACTGAATTATGTGACATCAATCTGTTTTTGATCACTGATAACTCCAAAATGGTACATGCTAGAAACTCGCTTTTTCTTTTGTATTCAAGAGGACATCATAACCTTTCATTAGAGATATGGCATGTTCATGTAGTCCCCACAGATGATGTTCTGTGGCTGCATTTTCTT
>CM076975.1:51197094-51227094 GCA_039105355.1 Benthosema pterotum | reverse complement strand
ATGGATCAGGGTTAGGGTTAGGGGTCCTTGCATACATACTGATGGATCAGGGTTAGGGTTAGGGGTCCTTACATACATACCAATAGATCCTGTTCCGTCTATAATGGCCGTCACTGTAGACAGAGCTCTGGAGTTTCCTCTCAGACACTCATGTGTTCCCTGTGGAGAAAAAACATCTCAATAACAATAATAATGTGTCCCTGTGGAGAAAAAACATCTCAATAACAATAATAATGTGTCCCTGTACAGACAGACATCTTAATAACAATAACAATAATAATGTGTCCCTGTACAGACAGACATCTCAATAACAATAATAATGTGTCCCTGTACAGACAAACATCTTAATAACAATAATAATGTGTCCCTGTACAGACAGACATCTCAATAACAATAATAATAATAATGTGTCCCTGTACAAACAGACATCTCAATAACAATAACAATAATAATGTGTCCCTGTACAGACAGACATCTTAATAACAATAACAATAATAATGTGTCCCTGTACAGACAGACATCTTAATAACAATAATAATAATAATGTGTCCCTGTACAGACAGACATCTCAATAACAATAATAATGTGTCCCTGTACAGACAGACATCTCAATAACAATAATAATGTGTCCCTGTACAGACAGACATCTTAATAACAATAATAATGTGTCCCTGTACAGACAAACATCTTAATAACAATAATAATGTGTCCCTGTACAGACAGACATCTCAATAACAATAATAATGTGTCCCTGTACAGACAGACATCTCAATAACAATAATAATGTGTCCCTGTACAGACAGACATCTCAATAACAATAATAATAATAATGTGTCCCTGTACAGACAGACATCTCAATAACAATAATAATAATAATGTGTCCCTGTACAGACAGACATCTTAATAACAATAATAATGTGTCCCTGTACAGACAGACATCTTAATAACAATAACAATAATAATGTGTCCCTGTACAGACAGACATCTTAATAACAATAATAATGTGTCCCTGTACAGACAGACATCTCAATAACAATAATAATGTGTCCCTGTACAGACAGACATCTTAATAACAATAATAATGTGTCCCTGTACAGACAGACATCTTAATAACAATAATAATGTGTCCCTGTACAGACAGACATCTTAATAACAATAATAATGTGTCCCTGTACAGACAGACATCTTAATAACAATAATAATGTGTCCCTGTACAGACAGACATCTCAATAACAATAATAATAATAATAATGTGTCCCTGTACAGACAGACATCTTAATAACAATAATAATAATAATGTGTCCCTGTACAGACAGACATCTCAATAATAATAATAATGTGTCCCTGTACAGACAGACATTTAATAACAATAATAATGTGTCCCTGTACAGACAGACATCTTAATAACAATAATAATGTGTCCCTGTACAGACAGACATCTTAATAACAATAATAATGTGTCCCTGTACAGACAGACATCTTAATAACAATAATAATAATAATGTGTCCCTGTACAGACAGACATCTTAATAACAATAACAATAATAATGTGTCCCTGTACAGACAGACATCTCAATAACAATAATAATGTGTCCCTGTACAGACAGACATTTAATAACAATAATAATGTGTCCCTGTACAGACAGACATCTTAATAACAATAATAATAATAATGTGTCCCTGTACAGACAGACATCTTAATAACAATAATAATGTGTCCCTGTACAGACAGACATCTCAATAACAATAATAATGTGTCCCTGTACAGACAGACATCTTAATAACAATAATAATGATAGTTCATTTGTGTGAACAGAGAGTTTTTTTTTTTTTTTTTCAGAATCTCCTTTAGGAGATGATGCTCATCTGCACCTGGGTTGGTTATAGTACAGGGGCGGATATAACATTTCCCAATTGGGGGGGCAGGAGAAAATGCTTCATGAAGCTTCATGAAGCTGCAGCCATACCATGGTATGGGCCAGCCATGGTATGGGTGCACCCATGACTTTTATTAGTCAAGTAAAGCATCAATAATAACATCAGTTGTTGTTGAAGTTGCAACAGACACGCAGCATGCATAAAGCTAAAGGTCTGACTCAGAGAGTTTTCTGTTTTCAATGATGAAATGCTGTTGGTTTAGTGGTGACACAGCTGTAGTTAGTTAGTAGCAGTAGTAGTGGTTCACATCATTTTAAATAGAAGCACTTTAATTTGGAATATCTTGGGTTGTTTGGCATGCCATGGTGTTCGGGGGGGCAGACTGGGCATTTAGGCCCCCCCATGCCCATGCCTAGATCCGCCCCTGAGTAGAATGCAGTCACATGGTGTGGGTCATGTGACAGAGTGGAACGTGATTGGTCAGGCAGGACTCACCAGGTCAGCTGACACGGCGGTGGTGATGAGAGCGTACGGTCCGTTCACCAGAGCTCCACACACCAGCAGCATGGCTGGAGGAGGAAACAAACGCACCCTATCTGTTAATTAGCTCCACACACCAGCAGCATGGCTGGAGGAGGAAACAAACGCACCCAATCTGTTAATTAGCTCCACACACCAGCAGCATGGCTGGAGGAGGAAACAAACGCACCCTATCTGTTAATTAGCTCCACACACCAGCAGCATGGCTGGAGGAGGAAACAAACGCACCCTATCTGTTGACCTCCACAAAATGACCAGACATCAATTAATTAATACAGTTGACACCACTATATTAATGGTAAATATTTCAGAAATGGATTCCTCATTCATTTCCCTCATACACTTTTTGAAAATGATCTATATAAAGACGATTACGCCGCGGACAAAGCCAGTTCGGGTCGTGACAAATCATGATGACACAGACAATGTTTTGGGACAAATCATTTCTAAGAATAAAAATGAAACACAAACTGTTGTATCCTGCATTATTCTTTCTTGTTAAATAGCTATGTAAGGGGTAACAGCCGACGAACCGGTGATTTGTTTCCTAATAACTAATAATCAGTTAGTTAGGAAACAAATCACCGGTTCGTCGGGTGTTATCCCGGCTTATTACATGGCTTACAGTGGTCCTTGAGAAGGTTCCAGGTGGTCCCCAGGCTAAATGATGTAGTGAGTGTGGTGAGTGAGTGTGAATCACAGTCTTACCGATGGTGGTTCCGATGCTGGTCTGTCCGATGGAGTTGTAGAGGAAAAGCTGGAAGGAAAATATACAAAACAACACTGTTAACAATACAGTAAACCAGTGGTGCAGGGACCACCGGTGGTCAAGGGACCACTCAGTGGTCCTTGACCAAGTTCCAGGAGGTCTCCAGGCTAAGTGATGGAAAATTGATTAACCAGATGTAACTCTGTGATTAGGTTTCATGTTTACGCTCTCAAAGAGTTACATCTGGTTAACCAACTTTCCATCTTTTAGCCTCATGGGGACCACCTGGAATCCTCTCAGGGACCACTGGTGGTCCCCGGACCACGTGTTGAAACCCCCTGCCCTAAACACGTGTTGTATTGGTCACAACGTTGACTTACGGAGCGTCAGGCTGACCTCTCACACTCTGATGTCAAACACTACAGTTTAATTAAACACTTCACTGTCAGGATGCTTAACGGACGATGCTAATTAACACCCACACAGTATGATGAGGCTCTGGAGGTAACTGGAATTAGACCATCCATCTTCAACTACTTAATATCTGTAGTCGGGCAGCGGGGGCAAACAGCTAAACCAGAGAGCTCCAGTGACTCAACGCTATATGGATATCAGTGGTTTGTAACCTTTTTGATACCAGGGACCACTATTTATTCAGCATTCGAGCCACGGCACAGATCACCATTTGATGACATTTTAGCCCCACAGACCCCAAAACTAAAGATTTATTTTGCTTTTGTCCACAATTCCAGGCTGGATTTGGGAAACAAAACAGTCCAACATACAGATCAAAATGACCATTAATCTTCTACATTCTCTAGTTGTGTAGACTTGGGATAATTCACATGATGAATATTTTAACTCTTGAGAGTGTAAAAATGAAACCAAATGGACCCGCAAGGGTCCATTTGGTTTCATTTTCACACTCTCAAAGAGTTACAAGTGGTTAACCAACGTTCTTGGTGAGAATGCACTTTGCGAAGAGTGAGTTAAAAACATGTATAGTTATTAGTGATAAATATTAATATTATGTATAGTCATTAGTGATAACATGTATAGTTATTAGTGATAAACATTAATGTTATGTATAGTCATTAGTGATAACATGTATAGTTATTAGTGATAAATATTAATATTATGTATAGTTATCAGTCACCATTGGAGCTGCTACTGTCAGCATCACAGCACATGTAGTTGCTCTACCTCCGGTATGGTCTGATACCAGGCCTGCTACGATCCCACCTGGAACACACACACACACACACACACACACACACACACACACACACACACACACACACACACACACACACACACACACACACACACACACACACACACACACACACACACACACACACACACACACACACAGTGTTGTTTTTGTCACCTATTTATCCAGTTTCCATCACTGTTGTTAGTTGTTGTTTTTTTGTTAAATAATATTTACTCAAACTTATTATTAAAGGGGATTTCCACCCCTTCTCAGCGCACAAATGGAACCAAATGAAACCTAACGGGTTCATTTGGTTCCATTTGTATGCTCTCAGAAAAAAGAAGCGTCTAAAGAAATCCATTAACATGGTGAAAATACATCTTGATGATGTCATCAAAAATGTTGACATTTTAGTCTAGTTTTTGCACTTTACTTTTTGGTCAGCATCTAAAAGCATCTAAAAATGTTTTACATTTTCACATTTACTGTCCTCCTTTTGATCTCTAGTCGTGTAAACTGGGGCTAATTCACATGATGAATATTTCAACTCTTGAGAGTGTAAACATGAAACCATTTGGTTTCATGTTTACACTGTCAAAGAGTTACATCTGGTTAACCAACCACCCATGATCATTTAGCCTGGGGAATACCTAGAACAGGGGTGGCCAACCGGTCACAGACTAAGAGCCACGTTTTTCATTGTGTTACTGCAAAGAGCCACATCAAAGAGGATTCCAGGTGGTCCCCAGGCTAAATGATGGAAAGTTGGTTAGCCAGATGTAACTCTTTGAGAGCGTAAACATGAAACCAAATGGACCCGCAAGGGTCCATTTGGTTTCATGTTTACACTCTCAAGAGTTAAAATATTCATCATGTGAATTAGCCCAAGTCTACACAACTAGAGAATGTAGAAGATTAATGGTCATTTATGATCTGTATGTTGGACTGTTTGGTTTTCTCTGAAATCCAGCCTGGAATTGTTGACAAAAGTAAACAAAATCTTTAGCTTTGGGGTCTGTGGAGCTAAAATGTCATCAAATGGTGGTCCATGGCTCAAATTCTGAATAAATGGTGGGCCCTGGTATAAAAAAAAAAGTTTTTTGATGGTTTCATGTGGAAGCCCCTTAAGAGCCACATGTAACCAGCTGAAGAGCCGCATGCGGCTTGCGAGCCGCGGGTTGGCCACCCCTGAGCTAGAACCCTCTCAAGGACGCGACTTTTCAGTTGCCACCCGAAATAGAGCAGCGGGTTGGGAAGGAGCGCTTGTTTTACCCTACCGGCTACTACTAGTAGGGCGGGGCGAAGCATAGTAACTCTTGAGAACGTAAAAATGAAACCAAATGGACCCTTGCGGGTCCATTTGGTTTCATTTTTACACTCTCAAGAGTTAAAATATTCATCATCATATTTTGTGTTTTTTCCTTTTGTCTTTGTTTTTCTTTTCTCTTTTTCCTTTTCTAGTTAAAAAAGAAGGGTTGTTTCTATTTGTTCTAGTAAGTTTGTCATGTCTTTCCTTCAATAAAAAATATGTTAAAAATTATGTTAAAACATCATCATATTGATCTGTAGGTTTGACTTTTTGTTTCCACAAATCCAGCCTGGAACTGTAGATAAATAAAAGCAAAAATAAATCTTTAGTTTTGGGGTCTGTGGGCTAAACTGTCCTCAAATGGTGGTCCGTGGCTCAAATTTTGAATAAATGGTGGTCCCTGGTGTCAAAAAGGTTGAAAACCACTGCTTTATGCGGTTACTAACCCTAACCATAACCTCAGTAAAACTATGCTTCTCCCCGCCCTACTAGTAGTAGCCGGCAGTGTAAAACAAGCGCTCCTTCCCAACCCCGCTGCTTTATTTCGGGTGGCAACTGAAAAGTCGCCTCAAGGACCACTGGTGGTTGAAAACCACTGTGTTATACAAGTCTTTATTACTGACACCTCCAGCAGACTCTTCTCTGAGCTGTTATTTCACAGAGTTCACACTAGCTGGGTGTTGTTAGTGAGGTGTGAAAACTGAAAACTACCCGTCGACTAAAAGTGCCTGCGTGACTCTTCTCAGGGGCGTTTTTACCATCAGGCAGACTAGGCAGTTGCCTAGGGCGCCATGAGGGGAGGAGGGGAGGGGAGAGGGCGACCACCAGACATGCTTTAAAAAGGATCCCAGGCTAATAAGCCTAATATGGATAAATACGCTATACTTGTCCTCTATAACTAGAATTGAACATTTAAAACACACATAATATGTTCTTTAGTTTAAAAATAGTTAATTTTATCCCTTGAGGAGCGCCATTTTACAGGAGATTTTCCCTGGAGCCCCCCCTTACCAAATGGACCCGACAGGGTCCATTTGGTAAGGGGGGCTCCAGGGAAAATCTTGCCTAGGGCTCCAAATTGCTTAGAAACGCCACTGACTCTTCTAAACTTTTCATGTTTACACTCTCAAGAATTAAAATATTCATCATGTGAATTAGTCCAAGTCTACACAACTAGAGAATGTATGAATTTTGATCTACTGTATGTTTCCCCAAATCCAGCCTGGAATTGTAGACAAAAGCAAAAGAAATCTTTAGTTTTGGGTCTGTGGGGTTAAAATGTCATCAAATGGTGGTTCTCTGTGGGCCCTGGTATCAAAAAGGTTGAAAAACACTGCTCTATGCAAAGCACATGGATGAAGACGCAATATACAACCCCAGTTCCGTTGAAATTGGGTCGTTGTGTAAAATGTAAATGAAAACAGAATGCATTGATTTGCAAATCGTTTTCAACCTATATTCAGTTGAATACACCACAAAGACAATATATTATATGTATATATATATATATATAATGTTCAAACTGATAAACTTTATTGTTTTTTGAAATTATTACATCTTTTGTAAATTGATCCCTGCAACACGTACATATAATATATTGTCTTTGTGGTGTATTCAACTGAATATAGGTTGAAAACGATTTGCAAATCAATGCATTCTGTTTTTATTGACATTTTTCACAACGTCCCAACTTCAACGGAATTGAGTTTGTATAAATGCATCATTTATAACTTTTGGAATGAATAGTGAAACACGTACCCACGATTCCTCCCACGTCGAACAGCGTGGACATGTCCCCAGCCTCCTTGGCATCGAAATGAGCTGAAAAACACACAAATAAATGCTGTTGATTTTAGAGAAGGAAAAGACAATGAAACAGAAAACGATTATGGTTCAAACAAATGCAATTACCTTCGTGAAAACCTCATGAAACTATTGAATCACTACTCATTCAATAGTGTTTTTACTATTGCGATTGAGTAGTGATTTGTGTTGTGAAATGTATATAAATGTCCTGTTTCACTTCTTAATCACTACTGATAATAATTACTGCATAATTCCTATTCAAATCACTACCTGCTGCTACTTCATTACTTCAGCCTCACTATGGCTTTATGGAAAGAACTTTACAATCACTATACATTTATTGTTGAATTATGACACATTTACTGCTGTATACACAATCCCTATAGCATTGTGTATTCATTCAATAATAAATGTATGTTTCTAATGCTGTCTAATAACATGTAGTAAAATGTTGAAATTCAACTCCTGTGTGAAACCTGATAAAAACAGGTCAAAGTCAGGGTACTAGACACAACCTATAGAAGGCAAAACATACAGAATGTCATCATGCTTTATGTAGCATGTCATTTCTTTTTCTTTTTTTTTTTTTTTTTTTTGCAAAACTAATGCTTAGAATGGACTCAGCTTTAGAACCACATTGGTGGAGACATTTCCTGTTATCCATTTAGTTCACTGATTGGTCAAATATCTGCTAAAACTCCCTAACTAAATGTAAGCAATACTGACTAACCACTTATTGAGCTCAGTCAGATTTATTAATAAACTGTGGAACTATTACCCTACGTTGTAACGGCGGGGGGTGGCGGGTGATGATAAAAGCGACGTCGCCCGACATCCATTATTTCTCTATGGGAGCCGCCGATTCAGGCGACAGCAGCAGAACGGAAAGATAAAGATTGCTGAGCTTTTCACCCGAATCGGCCGACGTTTGGCCGGGGATAACCAATCAGAGCCAAGTGCTGCTTTTTTTTGCCCTCGACCCGAAACCATTCGGTGCAGTTTGGTTCCTAGTTCCGTCCCACTTCCTCCTCCACCATACTATTTTTTCAGTGCACCACAGCACCGTCGTTTACGGTACTCATTTTGCATGCCATTCTAAGCGAGAATTTACGGTAATGACCGTCGCCGTCGCTGATATCGGGCGACGCTGCTTGTGCATCCCCGGCCGTTAAAACGTAGCGTTAGCGTGTTAAAGTTTGTATAGTGGGAGTTTATGACTTTAGCTAGATGTTGTCTGCCTCTGTTTGTCCTTGTACAGTATTTGTATGTTTATTTTTTTACTTGTCACTATGGACTATCGTGTGTTTAATAAAGTTTGACTGATTGACTGTAAGTGTTTTTGTCTTGCTGTACTGACCAACGTTGGAGATGTAGAGAGGCAGCCAGTACAGGAAGGTGTAGCTGACCAGCTTGGCAAACAGCAGACACAAGGAGAACTCCACCACACCCTAAAGAGAATGAAACTATTACATTATTACATTATTATATTATTACATTATTATATTATTACATTATTACAGCAGACACAGAGAGAACTCCACCACGCCATGAAACCATGAAAACATCTCTAATGTCACCCTGAAACCATAAAACATCTCTAATGTCACCCTGAAACCATAAAACATCTCTAATGTCACCCTGAAACCATAAAACATCTCTAATGTCACCCTGAAACCATAAAACATCTCTAATGTCACCCTGAAACCATAAAACATCTCTAATGTCACCCTGAAACCATGAAAACATCTCTAATGTCACCCTGAAACCATAAAACATCTCTAATGTCACCCTGAAACCATGAAAACATCTCTAATGTCACCCTGAAACCATGAAAACATCTCTAATGTCAAACAACAGACACAGAGAAAACTCCACTACACCCTGAGGACCATAAAAACATCTCTAATGTTATTTTTTTATTTATAAAAATAAATGAAAACTGTAAATGAAATTCCACAGCCCTCTCACGTATTAGGAGGACAATATCAGTCACCATAAAAAAGATGGGTTGTTTTAGAATAATCTGTCATGGTTAAAATGGAGTTTTAAGTTATAATGGGTTTGTATAGGAAGGAGGCGGATACGCTAAAATGAACATCAAATATCTAAATAGTGAATGTAGTAACTTATAAACTGTCTGGTGTGTTCACATGAGACTGAGTAGACCATAAAATGACCAAACATTTTTTTAAGTGGAATATCCCTTTAATCCAGGTGTCAAAACATCAGTGGCGTTGACTCACAGGTATGGCTAGTGTTATAGTACAGCTGTGTAGTGTTATAGTACAGCTGTGTAGTGTTATAGTACAGGTGTGTAGTGTTATAGTACAGGTGTGTAGTGTTATAGTACAGGTGTGTAGTGTTATAGTACAGGTGTGTAGTGTTATAGTACAGGTGTGTAGTGTTATAGTACAGGTGTGTAGTGTTATAGTACAGGTGTGTAGTGTTATAGTACAGGTGTGTAGTGTTATAGTACAGGTGTGTAGTGTTATAGTACAGGTGTGTAGTGTTATAGTACAGGTGTGTAGTGTTATAGTACAGGTGTGGTTGACTCACAGGTATAGCTAGTGTTATAGTACAGGTGTGGTTGACTCACAGGTATGGCCAGTGTTGTGGTTGACTCACAGGTATAGCTAGTGTTATAGTACAGGTGTGGTTGACTCACAGGTATAGCTAGTGTTATAGTACAGGTGTGGTTGACTCACAGGTATAGCTAGTGTTATGGTACAGGTGTGGATGACTCACAGGTATGGCCAGTGCTCCACAGAAGCTGATGGCCTCACTGTGGTCCTCAGATTCCTCCACTGAAGCGTCCGGGACCGGAGCCGAGCTGCTGAAGATCTGATTGGATGATACCAAAATATTATTATATTATTATATTATTGCAGAATGAGTCACAGAGTAGAATGCAGTTGCGACGCTTTACATAGTTGAGGGTTAGGGTTAGGCATAGGTTTTACTGAGGTTATGTTTAGGGTTAGGTTTAGTAGGTAAAACGGCTGACTGTTATGCAAGGGTTAAGGTTAGGGGGTTAGCACCCTGTTTACACGGTGAGCTTTTGAGACTGAGAACGTTACTTGCGGAAGTCCCCAGAGAAACAACCCTGTTCAGTCCTCACTAGTGTTACTGTATTTACAGTCCCCAGAGAAACAACCCTGTTCAGTCCTCACTAGTGTTACTGTATTTACAGTCCCCAGAGAAACAACCCTGTTCAGTCCTCACTAGTGTTACTGTATTTACAGTCCCCAGAGAAACAACCCTGTTCAGTCCTCACTAGTGTTACTGTATTTACAGTCCCCAGAGAAACAACCCTGTTCAGTCCTCACTAGTGTTACTGTATTTACAGTCCCCAGAGAAACAACCCTGTTCAGTCCTCACTAGTGTTACTGTATTTACAGTCCCCAGAGAAACAACCCTGTTCAGTCCTCACTAGTGTTACTGTATTTACAGTCCCCAGAGAAACAACCCTGTTCAGTCCTCACTAGTGTTACTGTATTTACAGTCCCCAGAGAAACAACCCTGTTCAGTCCTCACTAGTGTTACTGTATTTACAGTCCCCAGAGAAACAACCCTGTTCAGTCCTCACTAGTGTTACTGTATTTACAGTCCCCAGAGAAACAACCCTGTTCAGTCCTCACTAGTGTTACTGTATTTACAGTCCCCAGAGAAACAACCCTGTTCAGTCCTCACTAGTGTTACTGTATTTACAGTCCCCAGAGAAACAACCCTGTTCAGTCCTCACTAGTGTTACTGTATTTACAGTCCCCAGAGAAACAACCCTGTTCAGTCCTCACTAGTGTTACTGTATTTACAGTCCCCAGAGAAACAACCCTGTTCAGTCCTCACTAGTGTTACTGTATTTACAGTCCCCAGAGAAACAACCCTGTTCAGTCCTCACTAGTGTTACTGTATTTACAGTCCCCAGAGAAACAACCCTGTTCAGTCCTCACTAGTGTTACTGTATTTACAGTCCCCAGAGAAACAACCCTGTTCAGTCCTCACTAGTGACTTGACTTGTTCAATCTTATTTTCAGAAAAAAAAAAAAAAAAAAAGATTCCAACAAACAAAGCAGTTATAAAAGTGTGCAAAGTGCACGATTTCATCTTTTAAACATTTACAACAGCTTTGCGAGCACAAAGGGAGAAATAAAATGTTTCTGTGGGGTATTCATTTTCGGGAGCACCGCATCGTGACACCGCATTGTAACTTCCGGCGGAAGTTAACTAACAGGAACTTCCGGAAGTCCAGACTTCCGTCAGCGGTTTTGGGGCACAGTGAATCCAGGCTCTCATCTCACAGCACGGATGAGAGCCTGGAGATCGAGGCTAGGGGGTTAGGGTTAGGGGGTTAGGGGTTTTGCATGTTTGGAGAGCCAGCGAAAGCTGAGCTTGGGGTGAGTGTTAGGGTTGGGTTTGCACGTGTTTAGGGTTAGGGTTAGGGTTTAGGGTTAGCGGTGTTTGGGTGAGTGTTAGGGGTTAGGGTTAGCGGTGTTTGGGTGAGTGTTAGGGTTAGGGTTAGGGGTTAGGGTTAGCGGTGTTTAGGGTGAGGGTTAGGGGTTAGGGTTAGCGGTGTTTGGGTGAGTGTTAGGGTTAGGGGTTAGGGTTTAGGGTTAGCGGTGTTTAGGGTGAGGGTTAGGGGTTAGGGTTAGCGGTGTTTGGGTGAGTGTTAGGGGTTAGGGTTAGCGGTGTTTGGGTGAGTGTTAGGGTTAGGGGTTAGGGGTTAGGGTTAGCGGTGTTTGCACCGCGGCCTGACCTCCTCGGTGGCAACGCTGGAGTTCCTCAGCAAAGGTTCTCTCTCTGAGTTCTGCTGAGCCGAGTCCTGGAAACACAGAGACAGCATTCACTGTCTGGCATGTCCCCCGTGTCCCTCATGTCCCTGAGAATAGGGACCATGTCCCTCATGACTCTCATGTCCCTCATGTCCCTCAGAAGAGGGGATGTCCCTCATGTCCCTCATGTCCCTCATGTCCCTCAGAACAGGGGCCATGTCCCCCACGTCCATATGGTCAGTGTAGTGGTCATATGGTCAGTGTAGTGGTCATATGGTCAGTGTAGTGGTCATATGGTCAGTGTAGTGGTCATATAATCAGTGTAGTGGTCATATGGTCAGTGTAATAGTCATATGGTCAGTGTAGTGGTCATATGGTCAGTGCAGTGGTCATATGGTCAGTGTAGTGGTCATATGGTCAGTGCAGTGGTCATATGGTCAGTGTAATAGTCATATGGTCAGTGTAGTGGTCACATAATCAGTGTAATAGTCATATGGTCAGTGTAGTGGTCATATGGTCAGTGCAGTGGTCATATGGTCAGTGTAGTGGTCATATAATCAGTGTAGTGGTCATATAATCAGTGTAGTGGTCATATAATCAGTGTAGTGGTCATATGGTCAGTGCAGTGGTCATATGGTCAGTGTAATAGTCATATGGTCAGTGTAGTGGTCATATGGTCAGTGTAATAGTCATATGGTCAGTGTAGTGGTCATATGGTCAGTGTAATAGTCATATGGTCAGTGTAATAGTCATATGGTCAGTGTAGTGGTCATATGGTCAGTGCAGTGGTCATATGGTCAGTGTAGTGGTCATATGGTCAGTGTAATAGTCATATGGTCAGTGTAATAGTCATATGGTCAGTGTAGTGGTCATATGGTCAGTGTAATAGTCATATGGTCAGTGTAATAGTCATATGGTCAGTGTAATAGTCATATGGTCAGTGTAATAGTCATATGGTCAGTGTAGTGGTCATATGGTCAGTGTAATAGTCATATGGTCAGTGTAGTGGTCATATGGTCAGTGTAGTGGTCATATGGTGCGTGCAGTGGTCATATGGTCAGTGTAGTGGTCATATGGTCAGTGTAGTGGTCATATGGTCAGTGTAGTGATCATATGGTCAGTGTAGTGGTCATATGGTCAGTGCAGTGGTCATATGGTCAGTGTAGTGGTCATATGGTCAGTGCAGTGGTCATATGGTCAGTGTAATAGTCATATGGTCAGTGTAGTGGTCACATAATCAGTGTAGTGGTCATATAATCAGTGTAGTGGTCATATGGTCAGTGCAGTGGTCATATGGTCAGTGTAATAGTCATATGGTCAGTGTAGTGGTCATATGGTCAGTGTAATAGTCATATGGTCAGTGTAGTGGTCATATGGTCAGTGTAGTGGTCATGTGGTCAGTGTAATAGTCATATGGTCAGTGTAGTGGTCATATGGTCAGTGTAATAGTCATATGGTCAGTGTAATAGTCATATGGTCAGTGTAGTGGTCATATGGTCAGTGTAATAGTCATATGGTCAGTGTAGTGGTCATATGGTCAGTGTAGTGGCCATATGGTCAGTGTAATAGTCATATGGTCAGTGTAGTGGTCATATGGTCAGTGTAGTGGTCATATGGTCAGTGTAATAGTCATATGGTCAGTGTAGTGGTCATATGGTCAGTGTAGTGGTCATATGGTCAGTGTAATAGTCATATGGTCAGTGTACTGGTCATATGGTCAGTGTAGTGGTCATATGGTCAGTGTAGTGGTCATATGGTCAGTGCGGTGGTCATATGGTCAGTGTAATAGTCATATGGTCAGTGTAGTGGTCATATGGTCAGTGTAATAGTCATATGGTCAGTGTAGTGGTCATATGGTCAGTCATGGTCATGTGTATTTTAATAATGTGAGCTTTAGTCTTACATGGTGTTGAGGAGAGCTGCAGTTCACATCCTCTGGCTCTGTGAAGGAACACAAGACAAGGATTTATTTAAAAGGTGTTATCACTTATCACCTCACCTAACCTGTAACCCAGGGGTTTTCAACAGGTGGTCCGGGGACCACCAGTGGTCCCTGAGAAGGTTCCAGGTGGTCCCCAGGCTAAATGATGGAAAGTTGGTTAACCAGATGTAACTCTTGAGAATGTAAAAATGAAACCAAATGGACCCTTGCGGGTCCATTTGGTTTCATTTTTACATTTTTACATCCCGCCCGATGCTGTCATTTTTTTTAGCTAACTCACGGCACGGTGCTCCCGAAAATGTATACCTGTCCTTATTTCTCCCTTTGTGCTCGCATATATACACACTAAACACACGCCGAAGCTAGAACAAGAACACTTGTACACACACGCTGGACTTGTACGCTCACTTGTACACACACGCTGGACTTAACTACCTCATACACACACACGCACATGCATGCACTCATATGCACAACTCACACACAACCAGAAGGACTGTACCGAACTGCTGCTATCCTCTTTGCACATGTACAGCAATACATCTACTCTGTCATAGTTGTCATAACTTAGCCGTTAGTATAGTAGTGCTTAGTTGTAGTATGTTTTAGTATGTTAGATGTATAGTTTTAGTTTTAGTTGTAGTATTCCATAGTTGTAGTATATTATGTGTCCTTTAGCTGCTTAGTTGTAGTATGTTTTAGTCTTAGCTGTATAGTTTAGTTGTAGCATATGTCCTGTCTAGTTCCTGTCTAGCTGTCTGTTTAACTTTCACTACTTGCCACTTTATAATTATAATTATAGCTGGTTGTATCTTAGCACCTTCACCTCACTTTATACTGTTACAGTTGCACTTTAATACTCTAGTCTGTTGCACTACGTCACTTACTGTTTCTGGTATTGGTTGTATTTGTCCTTTTTCTTATTGCACTGTCTATTGTCTTATTGCACTGTCTATTGTCTTATTGCACTGTCTATTGTCTTATTGCACTGTCTATTGTCTTATTGCACTGTCTATTGTCTTATTGCACTGTCTATTGTCTTATTGCACTGGGGAACAATGGAAACGTTATTTCATCCCTGTATATGTCCTGACATACACTGGAGTGACAAATAAAGAACTTTGAACCTTTATTTCCCTCTATGTTGCTTCTACTTTGATGCTGCAGCTGTTTACCTGCAGACAGTCCAGAACTTGTTGTTATAAAATAATCCTTTTCGTCTGCTCATCTGTTAAACCAAGGCAGTGCTAGTGTGTGTGTGTGTGTGTGTGTGTGTGGGGGGGGGGGGGGTTTGGGGTCTGTGGGGCTGAAATGTCCTCAAATGGTTATCCGTGGCTCAAATGCTGAATAAATAGTGGGCCCTGGGATCAAAAATGTTGAAAAACACTGTCCTAAAGAAACAAAGTTGTAATATGAACTTAATTATTCAACATACAATGTTCCTTCTTTGCAAATGAGTCTTGAAAAACGAGGTCGTCTTATGAAAAGA
Organism: Benthosema pterotum; assembly: GCA_039105355.1. Taxonomy (NCBI): domain Eukaryota; kingdom Metazoa; phylum Chordata; class Actinopteri; order Myctophiformes; family Myctophidae; genus Benthosema; species Benthosema pterotum. The sequence continues at coordinate 51,211,436 of CM076975.1, read as the reverse complement.
TTAGTCTTATATTTGGGACAGAGTTGCGTTACATCAGTGGTTTTCAACCCGTTTCATACCAGGGACCACTATTTATTCAGAATTTGAGCCACGGACCATTTGAGGACATTTTATCCACACAGACGCCAAAATTAAAGATTTATTTTGTTTTTGTCCACAATTCCAGGCTGGATTTGGGAAACCAAACAGTCCAACATACAGATCAAAATGACCATTAATCTTCTACATTCTCTAGTTGTGTAGACTTGGGATAATTCACATGATGAATACTTTACGCTCTCAAAGAGTTACATCTGGTTAACCAACTTTCCATCATTTAGCCTGGGGACCACCAGGAACCCTCTCAGGGACCACTGGGTGTGGTGAATATTACAGTATTCATGAGAATTCATAAAGATACAAGTTTTAAGCAAATTAAGCACAAATACATCCGTGTTTGTCGTGTCCCTTCGTCCTCCTAGAGGCGTATACACAGGACAAACATATGCATAAACATATGGAGCTTAAATAGACACAACACTATACTGAATACACACAAAGTTTCCCCGTTCGCACGGCAATGGAATAATCTATGGCCTCAGGTAAAAAGTAAACATTACCTGGGGATGACAGTTGGTCAATCCTGTGTGAGTCGGACATGGTGACAGATTACCCCAGATTATAATCACCTGACATAATCCTTCCCTCAGGTTATCAAAGTCTTGTGCGAATCAACATGTCAGTATTAACGTTAGCCTCATAGGATAAATGCCCAAGTATTTTTTTTTTTTGCGAAATTGATATTCCTAGAATTTCTCGAATAGATTTGCTAGAAAATGTGTTTTTTAATTTAAAATTGCCCAAAAATGCCTTTAGCTAACCCTCACTCTTGACACACTGCTGCTTATCAGAATCTATGACACTAGATTCTAGTTTCTGACACTAGATTCTAGTTTCTGACGCTAGATTCTAGTTTCTGACGCTAGATTCTAGTTTCTGACACTAGGTTCTAGTTTCTGACACTACGTTCTAGTTTCTGACACTAGATTATAGTTTCTGACACTAGATTCTAGTTTCTGACACTAGGTTCTAGTTTCTGACACTAGATTCTAGTTTCTGACGCTAGATTCTAGTTTCTGACACTAGGTTCTAGTTTCTGACACTAGATTCTAGTTTCTGACACTAGATCCTAGTTTCTGACGCTAGATCCTAGTTTCTGACAGTACATTCTAGTTTTTCTGAACAAATCCATGTTCCTGTGTCAGTGATGCTCAACATATTTCATGCCAAGGATCTACAAGCTCATAGCGCGCCACTCAGTGGCTTGTAGATGTGTAATGCTTAGAACACCAGAACACGTCACATCACAGAAAGACTATAGGCCCTGCTACACTAGCAATATTTTGATCAATATCAACTAGCAATGTCAACATCAACGGGCAACATGATGAGACACATGGCAACAGGCAACACAACAGGCTTCTTTTTTCCTGAGAGTGTACAAATGGAACCAAATGGACCCGCTAGCTTCCATTTGGTTCACATAGTTTGCATTGAATCATTTTCACCCAACTGCCACCCAACTCAAAATGTTCATTTAGCGAAATAAACAGAGTGAAGCAGCAGCAGTCATGTTGTTTTCAGAAAAGTTTATCTGTGGGAGTCTATCGGAGAAAGGATCAGGTGACGCCAAGGAGGGCTGTGATTGGAGGATTCTGAAATGTTGACCAGTAGAGGGCGCTAATGATCTGACTTTTACTGAACAACCAGGACTTGATCATTTTCTATAGAAAGGTGGAAAGTCAACGTTGATAATTGACGTTGCTTGTTGATGTTGATCAAAAACATTGCTAGGTGTATCAGGGCCCTTAAAGAGTGTGTGTTTAGTGTATAATGAATGATGAACATTTTAAAGAGTGTTTAGTGTATAATGAAAGATGAACATTTTAAAGAGTGTGTGTTTATTGTATAATGAAAGGTGAACATTTTAAAGAGAGTGTACTGTATAATGAAAGGTGAACATTTTAAAGAGTGTTGTTTACTGTATAATGAAAGGTGAACATTTTAAAGAGTGTGTTTAGTGTATAATGAAAGGTGAACATTTTAAAGAGTGTTTAGTGTATAATGAAAGGTGAACATTTTAAAGAGTGTTTAGTGTATAATGAAAGGTGAACATTTTAAAGAGTGTTTAGTGTATAATGGAAGGTGAGTGTGTTTTACTAACTCTCCACTAGGAAGCAGAAGCAGAGGACCCCCGTGGAGGCGATGATGAGTCCAGGGACGATGAAGGACATTCCCCAGGATGTGGAGACGAACGCTCCTGCTATCAGAGACCCCAGGATGTTACCCACGGACGTGTGGGAGTTCCAGATGCCCATGATGAACCCACGCCTGGGGAGGACACGCACGCACACACGCACACACACACACACACACACACACACACACACACAAAATGGGTGGATGTATTATAGTCACATACAGTAGAGCAGGGGTTTTCAACAGGTGGTCCGGGGACCACCAGTGGTCCCTGAGAGGGTTCCAGGTGGTCCCCAGATAAGTTGGCTAACAAGATGTAACTCTGAGAACATAAAAATGAAACCAAATGGACCCTTGCGGGTCGCCTAGATCCGCCCCTGTCTGTCTGTCTGTCTGTGTATTTACCTTGGTATTTTCACTTTTACTCTGTGTAGAGTGTTTACCCAAACCCGCCCAGGCCCGACCCGACATTATAGAACCGGGTCGCGCCTAAAAACTATGTATGATTGGTCTGGTCGGGTCGGGTCGGGCCGGGCCAGGCCGGGCTTTGGGCCTGATCAGTTAGAGCCAGGCCTCAATTTACAGCTCCCCTAAAACTAAAGAACCATAAATACAAGCAAAATAAAAGCCAAATACTGCCTAATACAGGACATTTCTCAGATCGGGGCGTGTGACTTGTAAATAAAGTTGTTTGCCCAGGGAACAACCTCCTGAACTTTTAAGTTAAGTTACACTGAAACCGGTTTCCTGTAAAAACCTACAGCCAGAGGTGTATCTTGTTCTTTCTGTGTGTTTTCTTTCCTAGAAATAGTTAAAACTCTGTGGGTTTGTCTATTTGTTTAGAATGTACAGATCCAAAGTGTGGTTTTAAGTTTCATAATCTCTGATCAACAAAAGTACAGGCTAATCATTTCTTCAACACCCAAAATGCTCCAAAATTAAAGGGATATTCCACTTTCAAATAGACTTTTGCTCATTTTATGGTCTACTCAGTCTCATGTGAACACACCAGACAGTTTATAAGTTACTCCTTTCAGTATTTAGATATTTGATGTTCATTTTAACTGCCTGCCCCCTTCCTACAAACCCATTAGAACTTAAAACTCCATTTTAACCATGACAGATTATTCTAAAACAACCCATCTTTTTTTCTGGTGACTGATATTGTCCTCCTAATGAGTGAGAGGACCGTGGAATTTCATTTACAGTTTTCATTTATTTTTAAAATATTGTTTTGGAAAATGTAGCCGCCTCCATATTTGGTCATTCCCCACCCAAGTGAATAAAACAATATTTTAAAAATAAATGAAAACAGTAAATGAATTTCCACGGTCCTCTCACATATTCCGAGGACAATATCAGTCACCAGAAAAAAAGATTGGTTGTTTTAGAATAATCTGTCATGGTTAAAATGGAGTTTTAAGTTATAATGGGTTTGTAGAGGAAGGAGGCAGATGCGCTAAAATGAACATCAAATATCTAAATAGTGAATGTAGTAACTTATAAACTGTCTGGTGTGTTCACATGAGACTGAGTAGAGTAGACCATAAAATGGAATATCCCTTTAAGTTTCATAATCTATAAAAGTGCAGGCTAATCATTTCATACAAACCCAAAATGCTCCAAAATGTGGCGTTTGTGCCTTTTTAAACTTTAATAAAGGCTTTAATTTTACTTTTGTGTGCCCGGATCGTCGATTTTTTCTTCACTATGGTTTGTTCCCAATGATCCGTGTGAGCACCTTTTTACTATTTTTACCATATACCATTCTCCATTTGAGCACCTGGTTAGTTTTTCTTTTTTGTGCTGAACTAACGTTTAGAATTACAGGTTCTATTAAACATGCTGCGCTGTGGTGAAGATATGTGATAACTAACTAATTACATCATGTTTTATCTAACAATAGACTAGCACAGTAGTTTTCAACAGGTGGTCCGGGGACCACCAGTGTGGTCCCTGAGAGGATTCCAGGTGGTCCCCACCAGGCTAAATGATGAAAAGTTGGTTAACCAGATGTAACTCTTTTAGAGCATAAACATGATTCATGTTTACGCTCTCAAGAGTTAAAATATTCATCATGTGAATTATCCCAAGTCTACACAACTAGAGAATGTAGAAGATTAATGGTCATTTTGATCTGTTGTGTTTGTTTTTTTCCGAAATCTAGCATGGTTTGTGTGTCCGTATTTTGTTCTTTCTATACTTTGACAACTGCTTTATTGTTTTCCATGTTCCACTGCTGTCCCAGTTTGTTCAGTTTGGACAAAATGTTTACCTGGGAAATGCTTGAAATTTGTCATGTTTACCTTTTTTCTTTTTTCCCCCCCTGTTTGCTTTCTTGGAACATTTCATTTAGCAACTTTTCACAAGCAGCTGCACTTTAACATTTTTGCTGAAGTTTCCCTTAACTTGCAAAACAATATAAGATTAATTTCCCCAAAACCTTGCCTTCAATTTTGTGAACTGGTTGGGAAATCTAAGAACGGGTTGTAATCGTGTTTTTGTCAGTTAAGATATGCTTTGTCCCTGAATTCTTGTTGAAAGAATACATTTGGAAAAGGTTGGAGCAGAGTATCAGAAATGTTGCATTAATCATGATGTTTTTGGGTCTGTGGGGCTAAAATGTCATGGTGGTCCAGAGGTGGTCCTCAAATTCTAAATAAATAGTGGTCCATGGTATGAAAAAAGTTGAAAACCACTGGACTAGCAGGTACTGTATACAGTATGTACTGTATGTGTCCACCAGGAGGTGCTAAAATACATCAAAACAAACTTTGAGGTTTAAAGGCAAGAAAACAAAGGAATCGAGGATCACATGACTGCAGCGTGCTTCTGCTCAGTGTCTGATTGGCTCTGCCTGAGGGAAGAATCTGATTGGCTCTGCCTGAGGGGAAAGAAATCCAAGTTCGCCTGGTGATTGGTGTTCAATAACAGGTCATGTGTCATGTGACCCCACTGACCCTCACTGACCTCCTCTAAAGCAGGGGGGGGGGGCAGTATACCATACCATTTTCAGTTCCAGGACTTTTATTAGTCAAGTAAAAGCATCAATAATAACATCAGTTGTTGTTGAAGTTGCAACAGACACGCAGCATGCATAAAGCTAAAGGTCTGACTCAGAGAGTTTTCTGTTTTCAATGATGAAATGCTGTTGGTTTAGTGGTGACACAGCTGTAGTTAGTTAGTAGCAGTAGTGGTGTTTCACATCAGTTTAAATAGAAGCACTGAAATATCTTGGGTTGAGTCTGCCCTACATGTTTGGTGGGGCAGACTGGGCATTTAGGGGGGCATTGTCCATGGTCGATTGCTGTCAAAACTCTGTATACTGTAGACTTGTAATCTTAGATCTAGACTTTAAGTATGATTGCTCTTGTTTTAAGAAGGATATACTAACCAAGAGAAAATTGTATAAGATTATCAGCCTTGTTTTTAGAAAATGTTTCTAATTACAAGAATACTTACCAAGTACAATTGTACTTGCTAAGAATTCTTGCACTTAAAGACAGTTTATTTTTGCTTGTTTCTAGTACTTTTGCATTCAAATATATATATTTCTTTCCTAGATTTAGCCTGCCTTTTTCGTAGTGCATTTAAACACAAGCTGTCAGATATCTGTCACTTTATCTGCATAGAAAATATTTATAACATTGTGCAAAACCTCAAACCACAACACGTGTGTGTGTGTGTGTGTGTGTGTGTGTGTGTGTGTGTGTGTGTGTGTTGTGTGTGTGTGTGTGTGTGTGTGTGTGTGTGTGTGTGTGCGTGCGTGTGTGTATGTGTGTGTGTCAGCTGTAATAATAGCAGTGATACTGCACTGTAAGCAGCTGATTATTCACTCACTTCCCCTTTCCAAACCAGTTCCCAACACAGGCTACGACCGCCGGCCATCCTGTAGTCTGCATCACACCGTTCATAGCCTGGGAGAGAGACATGGAGAGAGAGAGAGAGAGAGAGAGGACAGAGAGAGAGAGAGAGGATCACAATAATCAGTGGCTCATGTGTGTAACATTAGGTAGTTTAACCCATGGTGTCCTGATCAGATTCTAGTTTCTGATGCTAGATTCTAGATCCTCATGCTAGATTCTAGTCTCCCACGGTAGATTCTAGTTACTTTCAGTAGATTGTAGTTTCTGAATAGATTCTAGTTCCCGACACTAGATTTTAGTCCATGACACTAAATTCTAGTTTGTGAAATTCTAGTCCCTGGCATGAAATTCTAGTTTTTCTGGAAAAATCTCTTTCTGTGTCAGTGATGCTTGACATATTTCATAGGAAGGACCCCCAGAAATATCTATTATTTAGCTGCAGAACCTCATCTAAAAACATGTTGTTCTAGGGGGATCCCCCAGAAGCAAAGATTTGAGTTAAAAATGTTTGCTTCCAAAATAATGTATTTGCACCACATTTTCACAATTTTTAAAAAAAAAAAAAAAAAAAAAAAAGAGCTTCTATTTTTCAACAGCTAAAACACCAAGCGGCTCCCCTGGCAGAAGTACGGTTCTCTGTTAAAGGGATATTCCACTTTCAAAAAAAAAACTTTTGGTCATTTTATGGTCTACTCAGTCTCATGTGAACACACCAGACATTTCTAGGAGTTAAGGAAGTTACAGACGGTGAGGTTCAGGGCTTGACACGAACACTTGCCCGCTTGCCTGGGGCAAGTAAAAACAAAAACGTAGGGCAAGTGAATACTGTTACCTGGTTGCCCAATCGGGCAAGTGTGTGACTTAGTGCACTATAACACAACACAATATAAATTTGTCTTGAAGGCAGTCATTGCACTCTGCCTCTGTGTCTTTCCCTGCTTTCTAGATATCCACAATTCCAGGCTGGATTTGGGAAACAAAACAGACAAATTAACATAATTAAAACCAAATGGACCCGCAAGGGTCCATTTGGTTTCATTTTTACACTCTCAAGAGTTACATCTGGTTAACCAACTTAACTTGGGAGTTGGGACCACCTGGAACCCTCTCAGGGACCACTGGTGGTCCCCGGACCACCTGTTGAAAACCCCTGGTTTAAAGCACCCAAGTAGGAAGTGAACCTAAATGCAAAATTTATTTTTGGGGGGCAAGTGACCGTGACCTGAGGGCAAGTACAACCTGACTTGCACTTGCCCGATGGGCAAGTGCCTCAGAGACCTTAGTGTCAACCCCTGAGTGTCTGAAACACACGCATTATGGTGGTGATTCCACCGTAGCACTCAGACCACACAACGCTGTAAGTCATGTGACCATGTGACCATGTGACCATGTGACCTGGAGGCTAAGCTCCAGTCAGACGTCGGATTAGTTTCATAGTAGGGGAATTTAAGTTTCTGTCTGTAGGCCTTGGATAGGACGAGAACGGAGCCATTCATTACTGACGTCGTAGGTTGGACGTTCTACCATTCTTAAAGGGGAATTCCACCATTTTCAACATTTTTTTTTTCTGAGAGCGTCTAAAGAAATCCATTAACATGGTGAAAATACATCTTGATGATGTCATCAAGATGTTTCACCATGTTAGTGGTTTTCTTCAGACCTCCATTTCTTGGGAACACAGAATGGGGGAACTTTTTTTTTTTATCATGTCCACCCAGCACCTCTAGGGTATACTAATGACATATTAGAATGTTGAAAATGGGTGGAGTTCCCCTTTAATTAGGCTATTATCTAGGAAGGAAAAGCACTAGATTTTTTTTTCACTAATTTTGGCACTAGGGGAGTCTGGAAAAAGCTAAATATAGCGGCAAATGTGCCAAGTTGGCAACAGTGAGCTTGGGGCGTGTACTACAGCCTAGTACAGGACATCTCTCAGCGTGGGGCGTGTACACAACAGCCTAGTACAGGACATCTCTCAGCTTGGGGGTGTACAACAGCCTAGTACAGGACATCTCTCAGCTTGGGGCGTGTACAACAGCCTAGTACAGGACATCTCTCAGCGTGGGGCGTGTACAACAGCCTAGTACAGGGCATTTCTCAGCGTGGGGCGTGTACAACAGCCTAGTACAGGGCATTTCTCAGCGTGGGGGCGTGTACAACAGCCTAGTACAGGGCATTTCTCAGCTTGGGGCGTGTACACTACATAGTCAGGACAATAAAATCAACACTAAAGTGATAAGGAGTTACAGTGTGAGACCTAAGTAGGTCGTTTGCCCAGGGAACAACCTGCTGAACTTTTAAGTCAAGTTACACTGAAACCGGTTTCCTGTAAAAACCTACAGCCAGAGGTGTATCTTGTTCTTTCTGTGTGTTTTCTTTTTTCCTAGAAATAGTTAAAACTCTGTGGGTTTGTCTATTTGTTTAGAATGTACAGATCCAAAGTGTGGTGTTAAGTTTCATAATCTCTGATCAATAAAAGTAGGCTAATCATTTCTTCAACACCCAAAATGCTCCAAAATTAACAGTTTTTTGCCATGGCAGTAGAGCTACGTCTTTCTTATGATTATTAAAAATAGTTATGACCGATGCCTCTTAAGTTGATCTACGTCTTTCTACGTCGCTTACCGTCGTTGGTTTGATACGATCCCAATGATAACGGCAGCGAGCAGCGACCGCATATTCCATTGACGGACCATAATAAGGGACGGACCAACCGGAAACCGGAAGTGTGTGTCGCCAACTAACTTGTCCGTCGGGAAACATGGACCGAAATATGAAATATGACTTTTAGATGTAAATCGCTGGCACTAGCTACCTCAAAGAATATGAAAAAGGGCTGGCACTGGGTGTGTTAACTTTATTCGAGGTTTTGCCCTGTCTGTGCATACCCTCATTTAGAATTACAGGTTCTATTAAATATACTGTGCTCGCCCAAACATGGCCTTGTATAGCGACCAATGGGAGGACAGAACAGTGGTTGTTTGGATCAATGTCAGCCCTTATTGGTTACCCTGATTGGCTTCTTCTCCCATTGTGTGCACCGCTATGATCGCCCCCCTGAAATTTGTCCAGTGAAAAAGGTTCTGGGTGCAAAATCTATGCGTGATTAAAATTAGTTAATTTCTTTTAATCGCGTTATTGTTTCTACCAGATGGTAGAATAATAACATACCTGTATGAATACATAGTACCAGATGGAATGTATATCCAGGTATAATAATAACATACCTGTATGAATACGTAGTACCAGATGGAGTGTATATAATAATACCTGTATTACAGCATAGTACCAGATGGAGTGTATATAATAATACCTGTATTACAGTGTAGTACTAGATGGAGTGTATATAATAATACCTGTATTACAGCGTAGTACCAGATGGAGTGTATATAATAATACCTGTATTACAGCATAGTACCAGATGGAGTGTATATAATAATACCTGTATTACAGCGTAGTACCAGATGGAGTGTATATAATAATACCTGTATTACAGCGTAGTACCAGATGGAGTGTATATAATAATACCTGTATTACAGCATAGTACCAGATGGAGTGTATATAATAATACCTGTATTACAGCGTAGTACCAGATGGAGTGTATATAATAATACCTGTATTACAGCGTAGTACCAGATGGAGTGTATATAATAATAACTGTATTACAGCATAGTACCAGATGGAGTGTATATAATAATACCTGTATTACAGCATAGTACCAGATGGAGTGTATATAATAATACCTGTATTACAGCGTAGTACCAGATGGAGTGTATATCCAGGTAGAATCCCAGTCCAAACAGACAGGTGAACAGTCCACTCAGCAACATGCCAGCACTCAGGTAGTAGCGCAGAGGCAGACGCTCCCCAAACATACCACTGTGGACACAAAAAACACAAACTATTTACAATTTAGGCATTTAGCAGACGCTCTTGATCCAGAGCGACTTACAATGGTAAGAGGTTTATAATTTAATTTTAGAATACATTTTACAGTACACAATGAAGCGCTAAAAACTTTTTGTAATACATTAGGCAACCTATATAAGTCATTGTAGCAAGTACTATGGGTTGGTATGTAATACAGTACTATGGGTTAATAGTTTAGATAGGGAGTGAGTCTGTGGTTCTGACTGCAGTGGGAAGTTCATTCCATAGTTTAGATAGGGAGTGAGTCTGTGGTTCTGACTGCAGTGGGAAGTTCATTCCATAGTTTTGGAGCCAGGAGGGAGAAGAGCTTGGGGCGCGTGGAGCGTTGTCCAGGTGTTTTTAGCGAGGGTACTACCAGCTTCCCAGTGTCAGCTGATCAGAGTGCACAGGAGGACTTGTAGGGTTTTATGAGACCAGTGAGATATGGTGGAGTCAAACCTTTAGTTGCTTTGAATGCAAGCGTGAGAGTTTTGAACACTGTGCGTGCAGCGACTGGGAGCCAATGGAGGGAGCGGAGGAGCGGAGTGACATGTGAGAATTTGGGCTGGTTAAAGACCAAGCAGGTTGCGGAGCACACACACACACACACACACAACACAAACACACACACCACCGCACGTGGTGTGTGTGTGTGTGTGTGTGTGTGTTCAACACCACCACTGCGCGTGGTGGAGTTGAACGTTAGAATATAAAGATAAGACAGCAGTTATCTGACACAGACGCTTCTACAGACTAATCAATATGTAAACACCAGCTGGAATGTCACACACACACACACACACACACACACACACACACACACACACAACACACACACACACACACACACACACACACACACACACACACACACACACACACACACACACACACACACACACACACAGGCCACCCTTTGAACTTCTGCCTACATTACATCCCATGATGACAACATGTAACTCTGATATGGTGCAGAATCACATCTGTATCAGATCTGTAATTGTCCCAAAAGTAACAGCAGTAAATTTTTGTTCTCTGCATTTGTGCGTGTGCGTATGCGTGCGTGTATGGCAAGCCAGATAGATCTTAAATACACACCTCTTTATCACGTTAAATAGACATTCACACGCCAAAAGCGCGCTTTTTTTTTTTTCCAAAATACGCGCGTCAAATACGCGCGTTCTCCAAAATACGCACGTCAAATACGCGCGTTCCACGGACGTTTCTGAACGTCCGTGGTTACCAACAGAACGCGCGTATAATACGCGCGTTCTCTCAGTATGCTAATAATGTCCATCCCTCTTTTCTGGCAGCCAATGCTTTTGAAGTGGTTGTGTCCAATCTGCTTTGAGGAAACAGTGTTGCCAACACTTGGTTGAAAGTGTTGTTCTAAAACAATTTCTGGTTCCCTATACACCATCATATATCTAAGGCACACTGATCACCTCTATTTTACGGTTCCCAGTCGAATAAGAAGGCAAGGAGGTCGCCTTGCATTTAAATATAAAGCCCCCTCTGATTGGAACGGCCTCCCTACCTAGTTCACTCCGATCAATCACATCGTTTAATACTTTTAGAGACGAGGTTTTCACTTACCTATCAAGGCCATGTTCATGTTTCTAGTTCCACCTATAGTTCCATTTTCTTTTATTACTTTTATCCTTTTGTCATACTGCATGATGTGCTGTGATTGAGTGTACTGTCATATGTTAATTGATGGGTTGACTTGGTGGGTCGGGAGTGGCTTTTTGGGAGAGCATTCATTTGGTTCTGTCTTGTTCGTTTGAAGTCTGTCTTGTTGGTATGAGTCTACTGTTGTATTGTCTAAACATTGTATGCATTTGTTGTATGTATTCGTTTGTATTTTATGTCAAGGACCCTCTTGAAAATGAGATGAGACATCTCAAGGGGTTTATCCTTTCAATAAAAGCATATATATTTGTCGCTATATTTAGCGCTTTTTCAGACTCCCCTAGCGCTGGTGAGTTGGGGCGAAATTGGTTGACAGGCGCCAGAGATAAAACTCTCATTTTTCACCATTTCTCCTCCTATGACAGTGGTTTTCAACCAGTGGTCCCAGGGCTAAATGATGGATAGTTGGTTAACCAGATGTAACTCTGAGAGCGTAAAAATGGAACCAAATGGACCCTTGCGGGTCCATTTGGTTTCATTTTTAACACTCTCAAAGAGTTACATCTGGTTAACCAACTAGGCCTATCCATCATTTAGCCTGGGGACCACTGGTTTGAAAACCGCTGAAAATGGTGAAATGGTGAAAAATGAGGGTTTTATCTCTGGCGCTAGAGTCCTCAACGGGCTATTTTTTAAGCCCGACCCTACTGAGCCCTAATTGGCTCAGCCCGAAGCCCGGCCCTATTAATTACCGCAATTTTTTAGCCCGAAGCCCGACAAAAGGCCCGACTTTTTTCTTTTTCTTTTTTCTTTTCTTTTTTTTTAAAGCCTAATGTATCCTACTTGTACAATAGATGGCGCTAGTGGTTAGAAGGAGATGACAGACGAGCGAGTCTGTTTAAAATCGACTTGGCTTTTGTTTAGCCTATTTATAGGCCCAATCTCCGAAACGGCACCTTTCTGATTTTAAGCTATGGGCTACTCTGCTTGAGGTCAGGGCCTGATTTAGTCAGAATATGGGGGGCTGAAGGAATGGCAGGGGGCGTCTCCGAAGTTTTTCACATTGGATTTACGTTTGGGTGAGCTCTGCCCCCCTCTAGAAGTCTATTATCCGACCCTGCTTGAGGAGCTGAGCTGAGTTGCTGCGCTGCGTGCCTCGCCTGCATCTTCACACTAGAACCAACGGCACTCGTTTTTGAGATTTTGAAGTGGATTTTCTCTGCCTGTGATGGTCTGAAAAAGTTCCCCTTCCATGACTTTTCCTAAATATGCAATTGAACTCATCTCTGTTTTTCTTTTCGTCTGTAATAATTTCTAAATATGAATTTAGAAGCGAATAATATACCTAGATCAACAATGTTTATTGTTTCACAGACACGGACACGTGTCTGATTTATGGCCCTGTTAGGAACGATCTCCATGTACCAAAGGTGTTAGATTGTGATGCATTGTTGACTTCAGATGACTTATAGATCTAATGGATTATCGTGTGCGCAACACCAGCTAGCAATTAAGTATAGTTCAACCTGCCAGCTGTGCAGGCCAGTGGCGACTCTCTCTGTGTTTAGCACAGAGTAGAGGCACTTTCACAACTGCGCTCTGGCTCCACTCCTCACATTATGGTATGAACGAAATCGAAATGCCATGATTCAGCAGCAAACTCGTCATAAATAAAATAAACAGACTAATTATTGTTAATGTTGTTATTATTTATTTATATTTTTTAATAAAAAAAAAAAATATATATATATATATATATATATATATATATATTTATATATATATATATATATATATTTTTTTTTTTTTTTTTTTTTTTTTTTTTTTTTTTTTTTTTTTCCCACAGAGCCGAGGCCCGGCCCGACTAATTAGCATATTATTTCGGCCGGGTTTTCTCGGGTTCGGGTAGAAAATGAGAACTCTATGTGGCGCCTATCAAACACTTTCGCCCCAACTCACGAGCCAAAAAGCACTAGATTTCCGCCAGGAGTTTTTCACTAATTTTGGGCTAGGGGGGTCTACGGTTTCCCGTTATAGATTATATCTTTGATAAAATACTTCAAAAGGTACACAGTGACAGTAGCCTAATTAACATTGATTCTCTCAGAACACATGCACACGGCGTGTCTCTTAAAAAAAAGAAAAGAAACATTTTCTGCCACGCAGATGCATGTAGGCTATCGCAACAGAAATAATACTTACATGTAGGCGAGGCATTTCCCATTTGTTTATTTTGCTATATTGTGAAACAATAAACACTGTTGAATTACAATCACCCTTATTATTATTATAAAAAGGTTTTTAGACGACAGAAAGAGTGACTCAATCTAAAAGAGTGGAATCAAATGTAAAAAAAAAAAAAAAAAAAATCTTAAAAACTCCAAGGTAAATTACAAATGTAGGAGAATGAGTGCTGAACATGAGTATCATATTTTGGACTTCAATTCCAGTTTGGTGGACATCTATTTACTTTTTTCTTTTCTTCTATTATGTATGATTTTTTTTTTTTTGTCGTAATGGCATGTCATCTTCAAATATATGCATCCAAAATGCACTAGTGGCACTTCCAAAATGCACTAGAATGCGCTAGATGCTTGCCTGGAAGGGAATATGACCATTAAATGACCATTAATCTTCTACACTCTGTAGTTGTGTAGACTTGGTCTAATTCACATGATGAATATTTTAACTCTGAGA
>CM076975.1:51118356-51196594 GCA_039105355.1 Benthosema pterotum | reverse complement strand
CTGTGGTTCAGGAGGTAGAGCAGGTCGTCCAATGACCCATGGGTCGACGGTTTGAATCCCGGCTCCTCCTGTCTACGTGTCGAAGTGTCCTTGGGCAAGACACTGAACCCCAAACTGCCTCCAATGAGATAGTTGGTGTTCAGCTTGTTGCCAACACTGGTGTGTGAATGTTTGAAGTTTAGTGTTGACTGTTCACCGCTCTACTTCCTAATGTATGAATGAATGGACCATTGTAAAGCGCTTTGAGCACTTGGAAAAGTGCTATAAAAATGCAATCCATTATTATTATTATTATTATTATTATTATTATTATTATTATTCTAACCCTTATTATTAAATAAAAATAGTTAGACTCCTATCTATAGTGATATTGAAGTTCAGGTCCTATGTTTCGTGTGTGTGTGTGTGTGTGTGTGTGTTGTGTGTGTGTGTGTGTGTGTGTGTGTGTGTGTGTGTGTGTGGTGTGTGTGTGTGTGTGTGTGTGTGTGTGGTGTGTGTGTGTGTGTGTGTGTGTACCTTAACGATGCTGATTGGTTTGCGTGACAGATGATAAGCTGTGTAGAAGATGAAGGTGAGAATCAGGGTGAATCCTCGATATCTGTGAGAAACAAAAACACAACACTAGTATTAGTACAAACCTAAAACCACTAGAGCTTACACTATTACCACAAACCTTCACTACTGGGTTCACACAACAGCATCACACAGAGAAGGGGAATTCCACCCATTTTCAAGATTTTCCTGAGAGCGTACTAGACCAGGTCTAGACCAGGGGCGGATCTAACATTTCCCAATTGGGGGGGCAGGAGAAAATGGTATGGGTGCGACTTCATCGCCCGTAGCGCGAAGCAACACAGGTAATGAAGCCACACTCATACCATTTTCAGTTTCTGTTGTAACTGCGACGGACCACCCCTACCGTACTCATTGTGTCCAAGTCCTAGAGACAGAAACTTAAAGTCCCTGTTATCTTTTATACGTGGACAGTGTCAATTCCACTTTTAACGTTTGTACAATGCTGCTAATGTGTTTTGTACTGTATGTACTGTATGCCCTAAGCTGCTCTGTGTATTATGCTGCACTCTGCCCAAGGCAAGAGTGCAGCATAATAAAGTATATCTTATCTTATCTTAGGAAAATGGAACCGTATTAACTACTAGGACATTTGAACGCGACGTAATGTCACTCACTCGCAATGTGGGACAGAGAGACAGACAGACAGACAGACAGACAGACAGACAGACAGACAGACAGACAGACAGACAGACAGACAGACAGACAGACAGACAGACAGACAGACATAGTCTCAATATGTAGGACGCATGAAAGTTCTTGGAAATAAGGGACTGTCCCACACAGACTGAGGGGACAGGCTGTGTTTTCCATTTACCTCAGGGGTTTTCAACAGGTGGTTCGGGGACCACCAGTGGTCCTTGAGAGGGTTCCAGGTGGTCCCCAGGTAAGTTGTTTAACCAGATGAAACCAAAGTTGCTTAACCAGATGAAACCAAATTCCCACAAGGGTCCAAATTCCCACAAGGGTCCAAATGGACCCTTGTGGGATTATCCCAAGTCTACACAACTAGAAGTTTAATGATGTATGTCTGTCATGGACAGAAGCAAAGGAAATCTTTAGTTTTGGGGTCTGTGGGGCTAAAATGTCCTCAAATGGTGGTCCGTGGCTCAAATGCTGAATAAATGGTGGGCCCTGGGATGAGAAAGGTTGAAAACCCCTGGTTTTAAGTGACTGGCTGTGTGTCTTGTTCCAGACAGCGCATGTGGAAACAGCAGACACAGCAAGAAGCTTCACCAAGTTCTGCATCGTGAGCATTATTTTTCCTGGAAGGTTTTCCGTGCCAGAAGAAGAGGAAGCGGCTGGTTTTATTGTGGTGTCAGACAGTGTGATCCACTGGAGCACTAACCAGTGTTGCCAACTTGGCGCATTTGTCGCTATATTTAGCACTTTTTCAGACCCCCCTAGCGCCAAAATTAGTGGAAAAACTCCTGGCGGAAAATCTAGTGCTTTTTGGCTGTATGGTGAGTTGGGGTGAAATTGTTTCACAGGCGCCAGAGATAAAACCCTCATTTTTCACCATTTCTCCTCCTATGACAGTGGTTTTCAACCAGTGGTCCCCAGGCTAAATGATGGATAGTTGTTTAACCAGATGTAACTCTTTGAGAGTGTAAAAATGAAAAATAAAATATTCATCATGTGAATTAGCCCAAGTCTACACAACTAGAGAATGTAGAAGATTAATGGTCATTTTGATCTGTATGTTCCAGGCGAGCATCTAGCACATTCTAGTGCATTTTGGAAGTGCCACTAGTGCATTTTGGATTTTGGCAGTTGGCAACACTGGAACTAACAGATCACAAGACTCTCACAGGAAGACGTGGCTGACAGCACAATACGCTGAGTTCACATACACAGACATGATTCAGCCTTCAGCAAATCATACTGTAGCTCAGGGGTTTTCAACATTTTTCCATCTCAGGGACCACCATTTATTTAGGATTTGAGCCACGGAGGACCACCATTCGAGGGTATTTTTAGACCCAAAGACCCCAAATCGAAAGATTTATTTTGCTTTTGTCCACAATTCCGGGCTGGATTTGGGAAACAAAACAAGCAAAACATACATTGCAAAATGACTAATTCAGATGAATATTTTAACTCTTGAGAGTGTAAAAATGAAACCAAATGAACCCGCAAGGGTCCATTTGGTTTCATTTTTCGTTTTCAAGAGTTACATCTGGTTAACCAACTTAGCTGGGGACCACCTGGAATCCTCTCAGGGACCACTGGTGGTCCCCGGACCACCTGTTGGAAACCACTGCTGTAGCTTGATTAAGAAAAGCCCATATACGACTCAACTAGCATTGTGACTTGGTTGATAATCTCTGTTTTGTGAAAAGAGATTTTCTATTTTTGCAAAGAGCAGGGGTTTTCAACCAGTGGTCCAAGGACCACCAGTGGTCTTTGAGAGGGTTCCAGGTGGTCCCCAGGCTAAATAATGGAAAGTTAACCAGGTGTAACTCTTTGAGAGTGTAAACATGAAACCAAATGGGTCATGTTTACACTCTGACGAGTTAAAATATTCATCATGTGAATTATCCCAAGTCTACACAACTAGAGAATGTAGAAGATTAATGGTCATTTTGATCTGTATGTTGGACTGTTTGGTTTCCCCAAATCCAGCCTGGAATTGTGGACAAAAACAAAATAAATCTCTAGTTTTGGGGTCTGTGGGGCTAAAATGTCATCAAATAGTGGTCCTCCGTGGCTCAAATGCTGAATAAATAGTGGTCCCTGGTATGAAAAACATTGGAAAACCACTGTCATAGAGGGAAACACTAGCAGACGTAAGACCTGGAGTTTAAGATCTGTTTCAGATGAGCTTAGGTAAAATCACAAGTCATATCACATGTCTCTATTGTAAAGACACATTCTCTGCCCCGAGGTCTGCAGCAGGGGCGGATCTAGCCATGGGCATGGGGGGGCAATGCCCTCCTAAATGATCTGACTGCCTCACCAAACACGATGGAATGCATAACAACCCGAGATATTTCAAATTAAAGTGCTTCTATTTAAAATGATGTGAAACACTACTACTGCTACTAACTAACTACAGCTGTGTCACCACTAAACCAACAGCATTTCATCATTGAAAACAGAAAACTCTCTGAGTCAGACCTTTAGCTTTATGCATGCTGCGTGTCTGTTGCAACTTCAACAACAACTGATGTTATTATTGATGCTTTACTTGACTAATATAAAAAGGCCTGGAACTGAAAATGGGCATGGGTGCGGCTTCATCGCCAGTGGCGCAAAGCGACACGGGCGATGAAGCCGCACCCATACCATTTTCTCATACCATTTTCTACCATTCCAGAAAACAGGGGTAGACTTCTTAATTAAGCAGTGCTAATTAAGAAGCAGTGCAGGTGTAGACTTCTTAATTAAGCAGTGCTAATTTCAGATATATGAATATATATACAACTCTTGAGAGTGTGAAAATGAAACCAAACGGACCCGTTTGGTTTCATTTTCACATTCTCAAGAGTTACATCTGGTTAACCAACTTGCCATCATTTAGCCTGGGGACCACCTGGAACCCTCTCAAGGACCACAGGTGGTCCCCGGACCACTGTTTTAAATGTATTGTTATGCATCTTAACACTGATTTCACACAGACTCTGGCCATTGTTATTTAATATGTAGTGTTGACTGACTGTCTGTCCAGATCAATACTACAGCTTTATCTAATCCTAGCTGAAAAACAACATTAGTTTCTACCTTAAATCAGGGGCGGATGTAACATTGGGGGGGCATGTCTGTGTCTATGTGTCTATCTGGCTGTCTGTCCCACATTGTGAGTGACATCAGGGGCGGATGTAACATGTTCCGTTTGGGGGGAGGGGGCAAGAGAACATGTTGGAGGGGCAAGAGAAAATGGTATGGGTGCGGCTTCATCGCCCGTGTCACTTCGTGCCACGGGCGATGAAGCCGCACCCATACCATTTTCAGTGACAGGACTTTTATTAGTCAAGTAAAGCATCAATAATAACATCAGTTGTTGTTGAAGTCGCAACAGACACGCAGCATGCATAAAGCTAAAGGTCTGACTCAGAGAGTTTTCTGTTTTCAATGATGAAATGCTGTTGGTTTAGTGGTGACACAGCTGTAGTTAGTTAGTAGCAGTAGTAGTGGTTCACGTCATTTTAAATACAAGCACTTCAATTTTGTGTTTGGTGGGGCAGACCCCCCCCCCCCCCCCCCCCCCCCCCCCCCCCCCCCCCCCCCCCCCCCCCCCCCCGCCCTAGATCCGTCCCTGCCTTAAAAAGTTCAGAGTTGAAAAAGAGTTCAAATTCTTTCATTGGAATCATGGAACTCCAAGTCACACAGGTCCACGGTGTGTGTGTGTGTGTGTGTGTGTGTGTGTGTGTGTGTGTGTGTGTGTGTGTGTGTGTGTGTGTGTGTGTGTGTGTGTGTGTGTGTGTGTAACCTTTGTTTATAAATCAATGTCTTGTTGTCCATGCACGCCTTCACAGCATGCTGTTATTGCATTGGTTTTCAACCTTTTTCATACCAGGGCCCACTGCCTCCTCAGCATTTGAGCCACATTTTAGCCCCACAGACCCCAAAAACTAAAGATTTATTTTGCTTTGTCCACAATTCCAGGCTGGATTTGGGGAAACCAAACAGTCCAACATACAGATCAAAATGACCATTAATCTTCTACATTCTCTAGTTGTGTAGACTTGGGATAATTCACATGATGAATATTTTAACTCTTTGAGAGTGTAAACATGGAACGAAATATTTGGTTTCATGTTAGACCTGGTTTTAGCCTGGGGACCACCTGGAACCCTCCCAGGGACCACTGACAATTAAAGGAATAATTCAAGTTACAAACAGGATATTATATTGTCATTTAATTCACTCAAATCAGTAAATCGTTTATCACCGTTGATAAGTGATAAACAAGCCGGGGCTGCGTTACACACACGTCGGTGACCCATCGAGAACTGTTTACTTACGACAGTCTAACTTCAGTGGTTTTAATACTTTTTTCATACAAGGGTCCACTATTTATTCTGTATTTTAAGCCACGGACCAACGTTTGATGTTGAGTTTAGTCTCTCTGAACCCAAAGCAAGGACTTTCACGAGATAAACTGGCAAAACGTTGGTCAAAATAACAATTCCTCTACATTTTCTAAGTGTGTAGATTCGTGGAAAATTAAGTAATTCAGACGTTTAAATATAATTTATAAGGGTCCATTATGGTTACTGACTGTCCATCATTTAGCCTGGGGACCACCTGGAATCCTCTCAGGGACCACTGGTTGAAAACCACTGGTCTATTTAACAACAAAGAGAAAAGTGTTGCTGTTTGTTGTGAACCAGGGGTTTTCAACAGGTGGTCCGGGGACCACCAGTGGTCCTTGAGAGGGTTCCAGGTGGTCCCCAGCTCAGTTGGTTAACCAGATGTAACTCTTGAGAACGTAAAAATGAAACCAAATGGACCCTGGCGGGTCCATTTGGTTTCATTTTTACGCTCTCCAGAGTTAAAACATTCACCATCTTAATTAGCCCAAAGTCTACATAACTAGATGATCAATGGTCGTTTTTGGTTTTATGTATTGCCTGTTTTTGGGTGCTAAAATGTCCTCAAATGGTGGTACGTGGCTCAAATTCTGAATAAATAGTGGTCCCTGGAGTCAAAAAGGTTGAAAACCACTGATCTATTTAATTTCTGTTTGTTTTAGCCTTAGGGTTAGGGTTCCTGTGGTCGCTGAATTCGACAGGTAGTTGGTGCTGGTGTAACGCATGCGTGAACTCGGGGTGTTTTTTTGTGTTGCTGTTTGTTGTGAAGAATGAAAAGCTCTTCAACTTACCGACTGTCTCTGGAGAAAGACGTCATCAGACGAATGCCTGGAGCCAGGGAGGACTTCATGATCAATTAATACCACAAAAACAAGGCACTAAAAATATATATCTGTTTAAAAAAATCTTTTAGGTTTTGGTCATTATTATTATGATCATTAACCAAAAACCAAGGAAATAATAATAATAATAATAATAATAATAATAATAATAATAATAATAATCACAGGTTGAAAATGCACTTCTTGTTCTTTCTTGTTCTTCAACCACTGGTTAGAACGTGGTCATACATAAAAAAAAAAAAATGTTGCTTAATAAAATCATATTTTCTTAGTGCCAAATAAATGAATGACTTCGAGGAGAATTAAAAAGCGTCTTTTCCCCCTTTTATGAATTAAAAAGGTATATATATAGAGAGAGAGATATACATGTATTAAAACGGTAAAGCCTGATGTATTCGTTGTGGTCAGAGTCCCAGCAGTGCTAGGGTAAACAGTGCGCTGAGATTCACAGCCATGATGGGACACTTCTCTTCTTATAACGCTCTCTGGAACATAAAAATAAAACAGTCCTCTGTCTGTCATCAGACCAGATGCTATCTATAGATAACACAACTCCGTTTCTTCTTCTCCAAAGTCTCCATCATCGTCACAGTGTCCATCCGGTCCGTTCCGTTTGTTTGTTTGTTGTTATTCTTGTTTTTCCACAGAACTGACCAAACCTGATCCAGATCCACATCCAGACCCAGAGCGACTCACTGCGGCGCCATGTGATTTTCCTCTGTGACGTCACCGCGCAGCTTCGCTTCGCTAGTAGTCAGAGCCCTGGAAATAGACAGAGTTACGCCAACTCCGTCCACTTCATGGGGCCAGTCCAATGGCGACTCCTGTACATAGACTTCTATTGAAAATGGGACAACAAGTAGGGACAAGCCCTGGGCCTGAAGTGAGCAGAAATGCAGTGGACTCAGGCAACAGGGCAGCTTTAATGTTCTTAAACCCCTTTATTTTAGATACATACACAACATAAACACTAGGCTACAGAGTAGGCTATTAAGTCGTTAATCTATAATAGGCTACTTTAAAACAGTTTCCCTAAAATAGCTCTTATTTGCGCCACCCTCATTGAAAACAATGCATCTCCAACTCCATTTTGTCACTATTCGGGCTGCATGAATAGCGCGCGAGCGCTCAGTTTCTGACCCCTCAATGTCGCAACTCTTCTACTAGATGGCTCTGCTAGTAGTCAGAGCCATCTAGTAGAAGAGTTGCGACATTGAGGGGTCAGAAAACAGCCTGGTCACGTGGTTCATGTACTCGCGCGAGCCCATAGGCTCCAATGCATTCAGTAAAATTCATGTCACTATCCAACAGAAGTCTATGTAGAGGGACAGGCCCCATGAAGTGAACGGAGTTGGCGTAACTCTGTCTCTATTTCCAAGGCTCTGCTAGTAGTAGCCAGTGTTGCCAACCGCCAAAAATCCAAAATGCACTAGAATGCGCTAGTTTTTTTTTTTTTTTTTTTTTTCAACCTTTTTCATCCCAGGGACCACCATTCATTCAGGATTTGAGCCACGGACCACCAATTGAAGATATTTTTAGACCCACAGACCCCCAAAACTAAAGATTTCTTTTGCTTCTGTCCATGACCATTAATCTTCCAGTTGTGTAGATTTGGCCTAATTCGCATGATGGATATTTTAACTCTTGAGAGTGTAAAAATGAAACCAAATGGACCCGAAAGGGTCCATTTGGTTTCATTTTTACGTTCTCAAGAGTTAAATCTGGTTAACCAACTTAGCTGGGGACCACCTGGAACCCTCTCAGGGACCGCCTGTTGAAAACCCCTTCGCTAGATGCTTACCTGGATGGTGTGTAGATAACTCACATGGTGAATATTTTCTTTGAGAGCATAAAAAAAAAAAAAACGAAACCAGATGGACCACTGGTTGAAAACTATACTGTCATAGGAGGAAAAATGGTCAAAAACGAGGGTTTTATCTCTGGCGCCTGACAACCAATTTCTCCCCAACTCAACAGCAAAAAAGCACTAGATTTTCCGCTAGGAGTTTATCCTCTAATTTAGGCGCTAGGGGGGGGGGGGGGGGGGGGGAAGCTAAATATAGCTACAAATGCGCCAAGTTGGCAACAGCTGGTAGTAGCCAGAGCCTTCTAGTGTGAGAGTTAGGATATTGGTGTACCCAGAAGCAGAGCGGAGCAGCCAGGTCACGTGACTATACAGAGCCTCTTTGAGTCCTACCTGAGCATAACACTCTGAATGGCGCAAATAACAGCTATTTTAGGTATGCAAAACGACAACTGTTGTATTGTTCAGTCACAACTACCGTCTCTGTAATGTTTATGTTGTACTATTATTAAAGAACAACTAAAATAAAGGGATTGAAAGTCATTAAAGGGGTGTTACACTTTCAAAAAAACTTTTGGTAAATGTATGGTCTACTCAGCCTCATGTGAACACACCAGACAGTTTATAAGTTACTCCTTTCAGTATTTAGATATTTGATGTTCATTTTAGCGCCTCCAGCTCCTTCCCATAGAAACCCATTATAACTTAAAACGCCATTTTAACCATGACAGATTATTCGAAAACAACCATTTTTTTTTCTGGTGACTGATATTGTCCTCGGAATACGTGAGAGGGCCGTGGAATTTCATTTACAGTTTTTATTGATTTTTAAAATATTGTTTTATTCATTTGGGTAGGCCTTCCCAAATATGGAGGCGGCTACATTTTCCAAAACAATATTTTAAAAATCAATAAAAACTGTAAATGAAATTCCACGGTCCTCTCACGTATTCCGAGGACAATATCAGTCACCAGAAAAAAGATTGGTTGTTTTCGAATAATCTGTCATGGTTAAAATGGCGTTTTAAGTTATAATGGGTTTCTATGGGAAGGAGCTGGAGGCTAAAATAAACATCAAATATCTAAATACTGAAAGGAGTAACTTATAAACTGTCTGGTGTGTTCACATGAGGCTGAGTAGACCATAAAATGACCAAAAGTTTTTTTGAAAGTGTAACACCCCTTTAAATGCCTGAGTTCAATGCTACAGTCTTGCAAGACATATACCATGAGACTTCAGTTCTTACCCGTTTGTGAATGGAGACACTAGTATTCTGCTCTTTCAATGCCTCAATATAATTATATAATCATTTGCAAATCATGTGACAACGTATCCAAAATCAACCTCCGGAAGGCATGCTATAATTTGCCTGCATCGATAATTTGTTAACGAGGTCACCGCCATTAATATGTGATGTTTTCGTGCATGTAACAATCCTTGTTACTCAAAATAAGTAGTGTAGCTTTACTACAAGCTACTTGAAAATGTAGTGTAGCTTCACTACAAGCTATTCCCAGAACAAATGTAGTAAGCTACACTACAAGTTACGGGAAAATGTAGTTAAGCTATGTAGCTTAGCTACTTGTTACAAGCTACTGCCCATCACTGGTTTTAGGCATAGCCGAGTTTTACTGGTTTGTGTTTAGGGTTAGGGTTAGAGTTAGACGGTGGTTTAAGCGGTAACTAACCCTAAACATAACCTCAGTAAAACTATGCTTCGCCCACTGGCAGCTCCGCTCTGCTTCCGGGTACACCAATATCCTAACTCTCCCACTATAAGGCTCTGGATGGGACTAATGGCACAATTAGGTCAGAGAGGTAGGAGGGTGCGAGGCCATGGAGAGTTTTAAAAACAAATAAGAGTACTTTAAAATCGACCCTGTACTTCACAGGGAACCAGTGGAGGTTGGCCAGAACTGGGGCGATGTGGTGATGTTTTTTTGTGCCAGTGAGTTGCGTTCTGCACTAACTGCAAGCGCCTGATTGGTGCCTGGTCAATACTGTTGTATAGGGGATTGCAATAATCAATGTGTTTTGAAATAAACATGTGGATGACTATTTCTAATTACTTATGGGAGAGAAAAGACTTAACCTTAGCGATGGTTCTGAGTTGAAAAAAGCTTGTTTTCACAACAGAGCTTATTTGTTTGTTGAATTTGAAGTCTTTGTTAAAAATAACACCAAGATTTTTTACACAGGGATGGATGTTGTCTTCTGGGGCACCTAAAGAGGAGAGGGAGAGTCTGGGATAATGGTGAAAAATAATGATTAAGTGTAAGGGAGTTGGTATCCATCCAAGACTTGATATTAATTAGACAACTGAGGAATGGCTGGAAGGGTGACCTGAGTGGAGTTGGGTTTGAGCAGTATGTACTGTAGATTTGGACATTGTTGCATAGCAATGGAAAGCCATATGATGTTTTGCATGTATGGGTCCTAGGGGTAACATATAAAGAAGAAATAAAATGGAGCCTAGGATAGAGCCCTGGGGAATTTGAGGTGATGCAAATTCCCCAAGGTGGACGTAGAAACTTCTTTCTGATAAATAAGAACGGAACCATGAAAGGGCGGTTCCAGTGATGCCAACCTGATGTTCTAGGCCAGATAAAATAGTATGATTGACGATTTGACGGTGTCGAAAGTGGCCGAGAGATCTAGGAGGACTAACACAGAATCGGCTGTTAAAATAAGGTTGTTAAGTCTAAGTATTGTCTCAAGAGTTACATCTGGTTAACCAAACCTTTGATCTGGTTAACCAACTTAGCTGGGGACCACCTGGAACCATCTCAAGGACCACTGGTGGTCCCCAGACCACTGGTTGAAAACCACTGATATAGTACATCTGTCTGATCTCACTGTGGGTCTCACTCTGTCAACAAGTGGCTTACTGTCATTTACACACTTTAAAACACTGCATTGTGCATTCCTTACATTTCGATATTATGCCCACTTTAGTCATTATTATTACTTCAAAGCCCTGTCGTTGATCTTGGGGAGGGACTGTAGACAACCAGCTTATATGTTACATTTACCTGACAAGTTCTCCTGGAAGTCATGACACGTATGCAGAGGCAAACACTAAGGAAGTTGCCATTTTCATCCAACACAATATATTTTGAACAAACGCACAAAAGCGCATTGATTCAACTCAGACTTGATCCGGAACGTTGACTTAATAAAAGTTTAGCTCTCTGCCTTGCATGTGTGCATCAGGACTGTGTTGCCGAGAATATATTCTAAAATACGGTGACAACTACTTGATTCATCTGCCCATTTTTTTAAACGATTAATCGCATGCTTTGGCCTGACAGCATGTCGCGTGTTAGAATCCTATTCATGGTGACCTTTGCTGCATGTCTCTCGCCTTCTACCATCAAATTTAACTTTAACTCAAATTTTTGCTTCTGGTTTTCGTTGGAACAATATAGTCAAAGTCGCATGATTTGTCACTACGTTACCGCAGCGAAATTGGACCTCCGCTTTTGACCCATCACTTGGAGCGGTGAGCTGCGGCTTGCCGCGCTCGGGAATCATTAGCTGATTTTGACCCCCAATCCATCCCTTTGATGCTGAGTGCCAAGCAGGGAGACATTGGGTCCCATTTTTTAGAGTCTTTGGTATGACCCGACCGGGAATCGAACCCCGGCCTCCCAGTTCCAGGGCGGACACTCTAACCACAAGGCCACTGTTCTGGTACCTGGTATAATGTATCTGTATCAAGAAAAATATATTCAACAAAAACATTGGACATTCAAGCTCACGATATTGCGCATAAAAGAAATTGGTGTTTAAATGAAAGGATATTTCCCACTACTGTAAAATTCATGTTATTACAGATGAAGGCATGCAGTGCATTCATGAACTGTGTAAACGTTGTTTACGTGTCATAGCTGTGTGCCATCAGTAGGCCAAAGTCAAATAACCCTCAACAACGCTCAGAGTATTTACAACTCTCTCCTGTATAAACGCTCAGGGCAGTTAGCGCGCTATAGTCTATACTGTAAGCATATGTTCAGAAATTGTGTAAACGTTGTAAAGTGCTTATATTTAAATTATTTGAAACACTACTACTAACTACAATTGCGGCACCACTAAACCTACAGCACTTCATCATTGAAAACAGAAAACTCTCTGAGTCAGACCTTTAGCTTTATGCATGCTGTGTGTCTGTTGCAACTTCAACAACAACTGATGTTATTATTGATGCTTTACTTGAATAATAAAAGTCCTGGAACTGAAAATGGTATGGGGTGCGGCTGTCAATCATTATGTGTAAAAACCCGAGTGTATTCGAGAAGACCCGTTCCACACACACAACACACGCTTGTTTTTTGTTGTTGTTGCAAATGTTAATGTTAAGAAAATATCTTTGTCTCTGTGACCGCAACAGTGGTCTCCAGGCAGCATGCTGCACTGCTCTGTGTGGAAAGAGACAGAGGGGGAAAAAAGTGTTAAATTATACTGTATCTAAACATCTGAATTATGTACTCTAATTTTCAACAGTCCACACAATTAGAAAATGGAGAATAATTGTTATTTTGACCAACGTTATGCCAGTTCTCTTTCCGAATTGTTCTTAGTTTTGTTTGCAAGAAACTAAACTCAACATCACAAACTGCCAACTCGAACCTCAAATACGGTTTCCAAATGTCAGTAGTAGCATATACAGGAAAACCTTCCAATTCTCCCCCTCTATTTTTCATTATAAGTGCATTATTCTTAAATACTATAACATTACAACACCATCAGCACTATTTCAAAGCTAAAACTTTCTAGAGAGCCTTGAAATGGATTTTCAGTAATGAAACAATCACAAGTTTGGTGTGTAGATCGTGTTGAGACGCTCATTTTGAAAGTAGCTCTCAAGTAAAAAAAAAATTGTGGGCACCTCGGTTTTAAAGTTTGAACAAAATTTCTAGCATAAAGTATGTGGAAGTAGTAGAAGTTTAAAAAATGGCGGAATAATAATAAATATAAAAAGTGGAGAACATGGAGGTGTCACGATAAGGCGACTCCTCAATTAATGAAACATATTCATGTACCATGAATACTACAGATGTGTACATGAATATCTGCTCAAAGCCATCTTATTATTTCATTTAATAAACACATTATGACCCAGTACATCATTTCTATTTGCGCCTTTATAACAGACTAAGTGATGGTAGTTATAATGTGATGTTCCTTTATAACAGACTAAGTGATGGTAGTTATAATGTGATGTTCCTTCCTTTGAGCATAACACTGCATTATGACTAACAGTTATAATACTTTATAAATGCAGTTATGAGGAGTTATACATGCTTTTGGAGAACAAGTCTTAAAATGCATTATAAATGAGCTTATAACACATTATAAAGGCCTAACGCTTTTTTTTTTACACACATATTTACAATTGTGCAAAAATAATACATCAGCTGCCAATTACATGATGCATCTTTTTCTTGCACATTTGGCAAATTATAGCGGTTTATTAAAAACACACACACACACACACACACACACACACACACACACACACACACACACACACACACACACACACACACACACACACACACACACATATTCCAGTAGATCAGCTGTCGTTTCTATATTTTTACCATGAAAATGTCTGCAAATCTTTGAATGTAGGTCTATATATTTTATCCCACTACTGTAAAATCCCTGGTATTACATATGAAGGCATGCAGTAGATTCATGAACTATGTAAACGTTGTGTAAGTGTAATCTAGCTGTGTGCCATCAGCACCACCAAAGCCAAATAACCCCCAACAATTCTCAGGAGTATTTACAACTATCTCCTGTATAAAAGCTCAGGGCATTTAGCATGCTACAGGCTTGTTGACAAACTGTGTAAAGGTTGTGTCAGTGTAATTTGGCTATGCCACATCAGCAGTTGAATGTCAAATAGTTCAAATGAAACAGAAATTCACATAAGGGGTGTTTTTGCCATTAGACAAACAAGGCAGTTGCCTGGGGTGCCATGAGAGGAGGGGGGGGGGCATCGGGGCGACCACCAGACATGCTTTAAAAGGATCCCAGGGATCCCCCCTAAATGCCCCCCCCCCCCCCCCCCCAACACGATGCAAGGGTTGACACTAAGGTCTCCGAGGCACTTGCCCATCGGGCAAGTGCAGGTTCTACTTGCCCTCAATATATTGTAAATTTTGCATTTACTTCCTACATGGGTGCTTTAAACCAGGGGTTTTCAACAGGTGGTCCGGGGACCACCAGCGGTCCCTGAGAGGGTTCCAGGTGGTCCCCAGCTAAGTTGGTTAACCAGATGTAACTCTTGAGAACGTAAAAATGAAACCAAATGGACCCTTGCACGTCCATTTGGTTTCATTTTTACACTCTCAAGAGTTAAAATTCATCATCTTAATTAGCCCATAGTGGTCACAGACCCAGTGGTCCCTGACCTCAGCAAAATGATAGTTTGGAACCAAATGGACCTGGGAGAGAAATAGGTAGAGATAGCTAGAAAGCAGGGAAAGACACAGAGGCAGAGTGCAATGACTGCCTTCAAGACAAATTTATCTTGTGTTGTGTTATAGTGCACTAAGTTGCACACTTGCCCGATCAGGCAACCAGGTAGCAGTCTTCACTTGCCCCCACCATTTTTTTTTTACTTGCCCCGGGCAAGTGGGCAAGTGTTAGTGTCAAGCCCTGCGATGGCATGCAAAACAACCCAACAACCATTCTTCACTTTCTTCGGGTGGAGTTGGATCAGGGCTGAGCCTGCTGGTATTTCAGAAAATAGTAGAGGCATTATATGGAATAGAAGGGGTCAACCTGGAACTAATTGCAAAAAAAAAGCAAACTCAGCTGATTTTGTGTCTTCAATATATCCTCAATAACAGATAAAAAGTTGCCTGGAATTATCTGAAGGGAAAGGTTTGAAAATGGCATTTACAGTATGTCCAACATTGACATGCCATGCAAATATTTTCTAAATTTCATTGTGCTTTAAGTAGCAAGTGACATATAAAACTATGGAGTTTTCATGATGCTGAATCCATTCCAAGCATTAATTTTGCCCAAAAAAATCTTCCTTGGTTTGGAAACAGCCATAAGCGTGTTGACAAATATGATGAGGTCAGCAGCACATTTGGGCAAGTCGCTATGGCAATATTTCACCCAATGAGTGATTTTGTGCAAAGCTAATGCTAAGAATGTATTCAGCAACATGGAAACTCTCTAGTTTGATGTCACTTGCTACTCAAAGTATAATGAAATTTTAAAATATTTGCCTTTAAAGGGATGTCAATGTTGGACATACTGTAAATGCCATTTTAAAAAATTTCCCCTCAGACAATTCCAGGCAACTTTTTATCTGTTATTCAGGATATATTGAAGATCAAAATCAGCTGAGTTTGATTTTTTTTGCAAGTAGTTCTAGGTCAAATCATTACTGGACTAAAATAGAGCATCTCTACGATCTTATTTGGGAATGCCTGTCCCAAGACAGGCATCCCCAAATATGGAGTGTGTGATGCCCACTCCATGAAGAAAGTGAAAAAGTGAAAAAAAAGTATAAATTTAAGCACACCTATCTGCATAAAACTGAACGTTTAAAGCTTGAACAAAATTTCTAGCATAAAGTATGTGGAAGTAGTAGTAATTTGAAAAAATTGGTGGAATAATAATAAATATGGAGAACATGGAGGTGTCACGATAAGGCGACTCCTCAATTAATGAAACATATTCATGTACCATGAATACTACAGATGTGTACATGAATATACATGTACACGAATATCTGCCCACTTTAAAGGTCTCAAAGCCATCTTATTATTTCATTTAATAAACACATTATGACCCAGTACATCATTTCTACTTGCGCCTTTATAACAAGGGTATGTTCGGAAATACAAACTGGGTGCGTACCGAGTTCATTTGGTTTTGTGGGCGTGGCGTCACCGAGTGCGTTGATTTACGAACGAGCAGTTACAACCAGACAACACACCTCACTCAAAAATGGCGAGAATCACTGCCAAAGCCATATAAATCCTCTCTTAAGGGGGTCCCCCTGGAAAGTATTTTCAAATGGGGGTCCGCATGAATTTATTTGATAAATGTGCAGGTCCTTGACAGACATGGAAAAGTTGGGGGACCACAGTACAATGCTTAGCCATAGCCTAGCTTCCTAGCTCACAACAGTTGTATTGCTTTTCATTGAACGGCAGCGCTCGAGACACAGCTGTGACGCAATCAACCTTCCACACCGGTCAACCCCGTCTCCAAGGTAGGGTTGTTCAGTACGTGCACAAAACACACCAGTGTGAATAAACGAACGAGGAGCACCAAATGCCCCAAATGCACCAGGTATAAACGAACGCTCACAGAGTCCACGAGTGCGTTTAGGGTGTATTTCCGAACGCACCCTAAGTGATGGTAGTTATAATGTGATGTTCCTTCCTTTGAGCATAACACTGCATTATGACTAACGGTTAGAATACTTTATAAATGCAGTTATGAGGAGTTATACATGCTTATGGAGAACAAGTCTTATAATGCATTATAAATGAGCTTATAACACATTATAAAGGCCTAACGCTTTTTTTTTTACACACATATTTACAATTGTGCAAGAATAATACATCAGCTGCCAATTACATGATGCATCTTTTTCTTGCACATTTGGCAAATTATAGCGGTTTATTAAAAACACACACACACACACACACACACACACACACACACACACACACACACACACACACACACACACACACACACACACACACACACACACACACACAAATATTCCAGTAGATCAGCTGTCGTTTCTATATTTTTACCATGAAAATGTCTGCAAATCTTTGAATGTAGGTCTATATATTTTTATCCCACTACTGTAAAATCCCTGGTATTACATATGAAGGCATGCAGTGGATTCATGAACTGTGTAAACGTTGTGTAAGTGTAATCTAGCTGTTTTCCATCAGCACCACCAAAGCCAAATAACCCCCAACAATTCTCAGGAGTATTTACAACTATCTCCTCTATATCAACGCTCAGGGCAGTTAGCGCACTATAGCGTATGCTGTAAGCATATGCTAATACATTGTGTAAGTCTACAGTGGAATAATCCTCTCCGTAAACGCTCAGGGCAGTTTGTGCGCTATATATTCCAGGGGTGAGGGCTGATGGACTTCACAGCCTCACAGCTCAACATCACTGACGTGGTTTGATCTTCTCAGCGCTGAGGACTTCCCTGCTGAAGGTGAGCTCAAAATACTTACTTTAGAATTGCAATTTAGACTGCAATGACGCCGACTGTCAAACTTGCAAAGTGTGCCAACGCCTGGCTGGCAACACACCAGGACCAGAATGATAACCAAAGTGTGCTAAAATTGTATTTCAAACCTTGATAGTCAGGAACTTTCAGAAAATGACCCTGATGGCATTTTTGAGGAAAGTTACGTTTCTACATGGTTTGGACATTCTGAATCCATTTCTGCTGTATGGCGAGTGATATGAGACACCGTTTACTCAGAAATTGAGTAATTCGCTTAACCCATTGTAGACTATCGCGATTCTATAAATGTCTTTGAAATACTAACCTAAGTTTATTGAAAAACTTCAAATTTTTGTGTAACACCATCAAATTTATGACATTTTTTGATACTGTACATACTGTACAGAAACCCTGTAGGGGTTCCCGTCAACTAGGGTAAAACCACCACTAGGGGTTCCCATCTACTAAGGGTTAATTAATAAATCGATATAAAAACTGAAAATGGCTAGAATTCGATGAATAATTGGACATGGTTTTTTTCTACTTGATTTTGATGTGCTGAATCCTTTCCTGCCGTGTGCCAAGTGACTGTTTCATTAGAAACTGAGTAATTATCACAAGTAAAGCCGCCTTAATTAATCACTATAAAGTACTGGAAATAGCATAATTCTGATACATAATTGTACATAATTATGTACATAATGTTTCTATACGATTCTTACATGCTGAATACATTTCTGGCATGTGTCGAGTGATACAAGTCACCATTTTGTCAGAAATTGGGTAATCTCTATAATTAATTACTAAAACTGGAAACTGGCTATAATTCTGATATATTGTACTTATGTACTATATTGATTTTTATGTGAATCCAATTCTGCCATATGCCTAGTGCCACAAGTCACCATTTGGTAGTAAGCTGCTCTCACTTCCTTGACTGTAGGTGTACTGTTGTAGGTGTCCTACTAAAACCATAACTCCTAGCACTCTGTTGTAGGTGTCCTACTAAAACCATAACTCCTAGCACTCTGTTGTAGGTGTCCTACTAAAACCATAACTCCTAGCACTCTGTTGTAGGTGTCCTACTAAAACCATAACTCCTAGCACTCTGTTGTAGGTGTCCTACTAAAACCATAACTCCTAGCACTCTGTTGTAGGTGTCCTACTAAAACCATAACTCCCTAGCACTCTGTTGTAGGTGTCCTACTAAAACCATAACTCCTAGCACTCTGCATGTGGCAGGAATGTAGAAACCACAAGTAGAATTTACCAGACTTACAGTCAATTTCCAGTTTTAGTGATTAATTATTGTAAATATTCAATTTCTGACAAAATGGTGACTTGTATCACTCGGCATATGGCAGAAATGATTTCTCTAGGTCGTCCTCAGACACATAAAAATCAAGCGGAAACATCACATTATGTATAATTATGTATCAGAATTAAAGCTATTTCCAGTATTTATGGTGGTAATTTAAAGGGTTTTACTCATGCAATTTCTGACAAAAGGGTCACTTGCATCACCCGGCATACGGCAAAAAGGGATTCAGCACATCAAAATCATGTAGAAATAACACATTAAGCACAATTATTTTTACATTGGTTATTTATTTTATACATTTTTATTTATACATTTGTTGTTTATAATGATTAATTATGTTAATTTGTGACTACACGGGATGCTGTGTCACTCGGCATAGGACAGAATTGGATTCAGCACATTAAAATCATTTAGAAAAAACACCTTAAGCGACTTTCCACAAAAATGTCATGACAACTCATTTGTTTTGCCTCCAGGCCCCTGGCTATGATACAGATTTAACTGAGAGCTTTAATTTTACATTCTCACAGAAAAATGAAGACTGTGATCCTTCTCTTCGCCTTGTTGGCCACAATTAATGCGGCAGCACTGAGAAATGCCGAGGATAAGCCAGGTAACCAGTTTTGTAACGTGTCATTTTTTCCCCTCATTCTTGCATTGCTGATGTGAATATTTCAGGCCTTTCATTTAATAGGGTATTTACATCACACATTGAAATGTATTTGATGTGTCACCCTGCATTATTTTTTTCTTACTTTAAGTGACTCTGGATTAAATTGTAGCACCTGCTTTTATGAAAGCAACCAGAAGTTCACGTTTTATCAATGTATGGATGTACTGAAATTTTCCGGCTTCTCAGACATATTCAAATGCCTTTAATGAAGGCTTTCCAATATACAGCAATGATATACTTTATGCATCTTTGTCCCCCTCAGGTGCTGCAAAGGCAGCAGACCTTCCTGAACCTAAAAAGGCTGAATTCATCGGTCACTTATTAAAGCTTTTTGGAGATGAGGCAAGCGCAAAGAAGATTGATGACCTTCCTGACCCTAAAAAGGCTGAATTCTTGGCTCACTTATTGAAACACATCCTTGGAGATGAGGCAAGCGCAAAGAAGATTGAAGACCTTCCTGACCCTAAAAAGGCTGAATTCTTGGCTCACTTATTGAAACACATCCTTGGGGATGAGGCAAGCGCAAAGAAGATTGAAGACCTTCCTGAACCTAAAAAGGCTGAATTCATCGGTCACTTATTAAAGCTTTTTGGAGATGAGGCAAGCGCAAAGAAGATTGAAGACCTTCCTGAACCTAAAAAGGCTGAATTCTTGGCTCACTTATTGAAACACATCCTTGGAGATGAGGCAAGCGCAAAGAAGATTGAAGACCTTCCTGAACCTAAAAAGGCTGAATTCTGGCATCACATATTGAAACACATCCTTGGAGATGAGGCAAATGGCCTCCCTGAACCTGCAAAGGCTGAATTCTTGGCTCACTTATTGAAACACATCCTTGGAGATGAGGCAAATGACCTCCCTGAACCTGCAAAGGCTGAATTCTTGGCTCACTTATTGAAACACATCCTTGGAGATGAGGCAAGCGCAAAGAAGATTGCAGACCTTCCTGAACCTAAAAAGGCTGAATTCTTTCATCACATATTGAAAGCCATCCTTGGAGATAAGGCAAATGACCTCCCTGAACCTGCAAAGGCTGAATTCTTGGCTCACTTATTGAAACACATCCTTGGAGATGAGGCAAGCGCAAAGAAGATTGAAGACCTTCCTGAACCTGCAAAGGCTGAATTCTTTCATCACATATTGAAAGCCATCCTTGGAGATGAGGCAAATGGCCTCCCTGAACCTGCAAAGGCTGAATTCTTGGCTCACTTATTGAAACACATCCTTGGAGATGAGGCAAATGACCTCCCTGAACCTGCAAAGGCTGAATTCTTGCATCACTTATTAAAACACATCCTTGGAGATGAGGCAATCGCAAAGAAGATTGAAGACCTTCCTGAACCTAAAAAGGCTGAATTCTTGGCTCACTTATTGAAACACATCCTTGGAGATGAGGCAAGCGCAAAGAAGATTGAAGACCTTCCTGAACCTAAAAAGGCTGAATTCTTGGCTCACTTATTGAAACACATCCTTGGAGATGAGGCAAATGACCTCCCTGAACCTGCAAAGGCTGAATTCTTTCATCACATATTGAAAGCCATCCTTGGAGATGTCCCTGAACCTGCAAAGGCTGAATTCTTTCATCACATATTGAAAGCCATCCTTGGAGATCAGGCAAATGACGTCGCTGAACCTGCAAAGGCTGAATTCTTTCATCACATATTGAAAGCCATCCTTGGAGATCAGGCAAATGACGTCGCTGAACCTGCAAAGGCTGAATTCTTGGCTCACTTATTGAAACACATCCTTGGAGATGTCCCTGAACCTGCAAAGGCTGAATTCTTTCATCACATATTGAAAGCCATCCTTGGAGATGTCCCTGAACCTGCAAAGGCTGAATTCTTTCATCACATATTGAAAGCCATCCTTGGAGATCAGGCAAATGACGTCGCTGAACCTGCAAAGGCTGAATTCTTTCATCACATATTGAAAGCCATCCTTGGAGATCAGGCAAATGACGTCGCTGAACCTGCAAAGGCTGAATTCTTGGCTCACTTATTGAAACACATCCTTGGAGATGAGGCAAATGACGTTGCTGAACCTGCAAAGGCTGAATTCTTTCATCACATATTGAAAGCCATCCTTGGAGATGAGGCAAATGACGTTGCTGAACCTGCAAAGGCTGAATTCTTTCATCACATATTGAAAGCCATCCTTGGAGATCAGGCAAATGACGTTGCTGAACCTGCAAAGGCTGAATTCTTTCATCACATATTGAAAGCCATCCTTGGAGATGTCCCTGAACCTGCAAAGGCTGAATTCTTTCATCACATATTGAAAGCCATCCTTGGAGATCAGGCAAATGACGTTGCTGAACCTGCAAAGGCTGAATTCTTTCATCACATATTGAAAGCCATCCTTGGAGATGTCCCTGAACCTGCAAAGGCTGAATTCTTTCATCACATATTGAAAGCCATCCTTGGAGATCAGGCAAATGACGTCGCTGAACCTGCAAAGGCTGAATTCTTTCATCACATATTGAAAGCCATCCTTGGAGATGAGGCAAATGACGTTGCTGAACCTGCAAAGGCTGAATTCTTGGCTCACTTATTGAAACACATCCTTGGAGATGAGGCAAATGACGTCGCTGAACCTGCAAAGGCTGAATTCTTTCATCACATATTGAAAGCCATCCTTGGAGATCAGGCAAATGACGTCGCTGAACCTGCAAAGGCTGAATTCTTTCATCACATATTGAAAGCCATCCTTGGAGATGTCCCTGAACCTGCAAAGGCTGAATTCTTTCATCACATATTGAAAGCCATCCTTGGAGATCAGGCAAATGACGTCGCTGAACCTGCAAAGGCTGAATTCTTTCATCACATATTGAAAGCCATCCTTGGAGATGAGGCAAATGACGTCGCTGAACCTGCAAAGGCTGAATTCTTTCATCACATATTGAAAGCCATCCTTGGAGATCAGGCAAATGACGTCCCTGAACCTGCAAAGGCTGAATTCTTGGCTCACTTATTGAAACACATCCTTGGATGATGAGGCAAATGCAGAAGAGTGAATTATTCCCCATTAAATTGTAAGTACGACACTTTAACATTTCTGCACCTCCACTCAGCAATATTTGATTGTCCTTTTCACGTAACAGATCTGTTTTGATTGTGTCCTTGTGCTTATCCCACAGCTCTGGAATAAGAGGGTGAAAGGATGTGACTCGCCGTTTGACTTAGTTCATTGATTGTTCCATCGAGGCCAATGCCAAATAAAAGTCATACAAGTCAACTTGTAGCTTGTCTTCTTTGTTTTGTGCTGTGTAAAAAAATGAATAGATTTCTAAATGGGGTGCACGGATTGAGGGTTGCCATAATTCCACTGAAATAAGTTTCAGTGGAGTTTTATACTGCAAAGTACCAAAAAAAATATATTGAATATATTGTTGAATGATTAAAAATTTTAATCAAATTAATCACACCTTCAAAATTAATTTAATCATGATTAATCACCATTCGGACTACGTCCAAAACATGCCATGTTCCCTGTGTATTGTTGCGGAAATGGAAAGACAGCAGGGCTATTCAACTAAATTGTTCAGCAGTCCGCATTACCAAAAACCCAAGGGGCCCGGGGGCCAGACTGCCACAGAGACTACTCTCCACCATGACATGTGTACACACACAGACACATTTTTTTAAATGCTCCATTTATAAAAAAAAAAAAAAAAAGTGCAATGTGCATCTGGTCTTTCTAACATGCATCATACTTGAACCAAATCAAAATACACGTTTATAGTGCAGCTTATGAAAAAGTTCTTCATATTTGCACAACAGCAGCAAATCACAACATCATAAGGCACACTTATTGTGCTCTCTTTAATTCTCAAAAGGCTTGCAACAGGGGACAGGACTAGCCTACACACAGGCAACTAATGACAGTGATGGCACATCTTTGACTGGCCAGTGGCCATACAATAGGGCCCACCATGTTCATTTTATCAAGACAGACGTACAAATATTCACTAATGCAAAGCCAAAAGCACCAAATCATAGTGGAGGTAAACAGGGAAATAAATAGGCTCTACCTCCTGCAGCCAGCAGCACTCGACTCTTCATCATCTCAGCATCTCTGGGTGTTTTTTTTTCTTCTTGACAATAATCCATGCAACAGTGTTGTCTTTTACCATCGGATTATTTTGCGACAGCATTGATTTGGTTACAGAGCAAAACTGTCTGCCTGCACTCCCTATGGAGTT
This sequence comes from Benthosema pterotum, assembly GCA_039105355.1. Taxonomy (NCBI): domain Eukaryota; kingdom Metazoa; phylum Chordata; class Actinopteri; order Myctophiformes; family Myctophidae; genus Benthosema; species Benthosema pterotum. Next base: position 51,172,899 of record CM076975.1, on the reverse strand, counting down.
TCAATTTAGCCATTATTTCTCGGTCCACTCGTTATTAAACTGGCGATTTTCTGAATCAACTTTTCTTCTCAGTTTCGATGGCGCCGCGGTTAAACAAACACACCATTCATTCATTCATTCATTCATTCATTCATTCATTCATTCATTCATTCATTCATTCATTCATTCATTCACACCACAATAGTTGGGAGTGATCCGAAAGAGCTGCGTGTTTGGTTTGTTTACATCTGACTTCAGTGCAGGAAGTGGAGCTCCTCTGATTCCCCAGTGGGAAGGGAGCATGGAGACTAGTGGTAGACTAGCGACATTGAGGGGTCAGAGAACAGAGCGTGCGCTGCTATTCAGTTAGCTGTACTCATGCTCAGTGGAAATGTAGAGCAGCCACCATTAGACCATTCCATGGAAGTGAACGGAGATGTGCTGAACATGTCAGGCCACCAGTTTAGTAGCCCTGATATACTCGCTCGAGCCCATAGACTCCAATGCATTCCGCAACGTTGTCCCTATTTGTTGTCCCCCTTTAATAGAGTTGCCAGCGAGTGGAATCACATCCGAGACAGAGCATGCGCACGCGCGAGCGTGCGCGCGCATGTGCACGCGCGTGCATGTGCGTTAATTGCGTTAGAAAATTTAACGCAGAAAACGGGGAAATTTAATTAACGCCGTTAACGCGTTAAAAATCAACACCATTAATATTTTTGTGTGGCATTGTTACCATCTAAAATGAGTTAGGAAAACACATTTGGCGATGAGGCAAAGGTCAACTTTTTAGTTACACATCTCTGAAAAATGTGTGGAAAAAATGTATACAACTGCTGTTTTGTTTTTGAGATCAATCAATCCATTACTTAATGAATATAAATGGCACTCTGGACCAAAAGGGGGCGCTACAGGCTGGCAAAATGGCACTCATAGAGTTAAATGGTCTACGACCAAACCAAAATTCAGATTTACATTACATATATTCATGAATGTTAAGTATTTACTACAATTGAGCTACAATTCAGCAGAGTGGAAAAGTACTGACATGATTTACTTACTGCATGTACCAACACTGCAATGTAGAAATTCAGAAATTAAATATACAGTGTTGGCATCAAAACGTATGGAAAGCATACACATTACGGAAAATGTGTAGGCCTACAGATCTTTTGAAAATAGTAGACCTACAAGCTATTAAACAATAATAGCTGCAGGTTCAATCCCCACTTCCGTGCAATACTATACATGCAAAAAATTCACAGCAGCGTCTGCAGTGTTTGCATTTTGTGACTGTGGCTGGGATGAGAATCAGCATCTCCAAGTTTGAGGCCATAGTTATTGGAAGGAAACCGGTGGATTGTCCAGGTTAGCTCAAGATTTGGACTCCTGTAGAGAGGTGTTCTGACATGATCACTCCCAAGTTGGCCTATCATAGTTTCATGAAATAGTATGGACATTTCTAATTCAAAGACGGTCTTTTTTTCATATTAATACTTTCATTAGGGAACGGTTTAGGATTTACATGATCACGATACTCATTTCTTAAAACGATTACTAGAAAAGAATAAAAGATGATAGAAAAAAACAGTGTAATTGTTATAGGCCTACGAGGTGAGTGGGAGATATAATTCCCTTCTTTTTCAGAGTCAAATTTAAACTAAAACTAAAACAACAGTAAAATAATAATACTAATAATAATAATAAAATCATAGTAATGATGAGAGAGAAAAGCAAAGATGTCAGAGAGGAAAGTTCGAGAGGGAAAGGTGGAAAGAGGACAGGGAGGAAAACATTCATGGGTTGGATTTGATTGTTACTACTACTACTCTTCCGGTTTTAAGATTGGAGAGTCGGTATGTATAACATTTCAGAAAGTGCGAATATTACAAAATACTTGGCGATCTTTTATGAAACTGGTCTCATGTTTTGAGATGATGGTGGGGAGGACTTTTTCCAACCGCAGGGCTAAAGCTTTGGCCAATATTTTAGCATCCACGTTTATTAAGGAGATCGGTCTATAGGATAAGCAGAGATCTGGATCTTTGTCTTTTTCAAGTAACATATTTATGGCAGCTTGACATAAGGTAGGGGGAAGCAAGCTTGATTCTAATCATTCTACATAAACAGAATGCAGTGGAGCTAATTTGTCTTTAAATTTCTTTAAAAAAAAAACTCAACAGGAAATCCGTCTGGGCCAGGGGCCTTGTTGCTCTGCATGTTATTATTATTAATAGCTTGTGTGATTTCTGAGACAGTAAGTGGTGCATTAAGATTTTCAGCAGCCTCAGGGTTTATTGCTGGAAAGTTAAGTACATCCAAAAACGAGTGCATTTCTGTAGGTTCAGGCGGCGCTTCAGAAGTATACAAGCGAAGGATGAATAAAATGGAGAAAATAGAATTAATAGCTATTGGATCTGGATCAGTCTCTAATTTGGGGAATAATATTTGAGGCTGCCTGTCGTCCATGTTTGTAATATGAAGCTTGAAAATGTAGCAGAAGGCGTTCTGCTTCTGCAGTTGTAATAAGGTCAATATGTAATGTTACACGTCTATCGTGTAATTTGGGGGACGGAGATAAGGTCATTTGTTGGTCTATTTTCTTATTTTTAGAGAGTACTTGTATTTTGGATTGTTGGGATTTATTTAAATGAGTAGAAAAGGAAATGATTTGACCTCTTAGATATGCCTTCATTGATTCCCATAAAAGTGAATTAGAGATTGGATCAGTCTCATTCTGGTTAAGTGCAATATAATCATTGATCGTATTGAAACAAACTGGACAAAATCGTCATTGGATAGAAGTAAAGAATGAAGTCTCCACGTGGATGAATAACGAGGTAATGATGATGATTGTATATCTATCGAAATCGTTGCATGGTCAGACAATCAAATCAGTCAAACAATAGGATGATATTTGACTTTGCTGTCACTTTAGATATTAATTTTGAATCAATAAACATGTAATCGATCCTGCTGAAAGAAAGTGGATTAGAATGTCTCCAAGAGTTAACAAAGTCAACTTTAGAATTTAAAATCTGAAAGGGCCTTAGACATGGCTGAAGGGGTTAAATTTTGTGGATTAGAGCGATCAAGATTGGGTGTGATAACCAAATTCATATCTCCACCAAATATCAAATAGACGTTGTTCAATGAGGGTAGTGGTTGAAATAATTTGTTCATAAACGTAGGACTGTCAAGAACATGGCACACTGAACCGAAAATGATTAAATATCTGCCCTGGTTGCGGAATACTTCCAAAACACAGGGGCATTTCAGGGGCATTTCTGTCTGACCTGATCTTTGCTACGTATGTGTGTCTCTTGAAGAAATACCAGAAAAGCCTTGAGGTGCTTCAGATGTGTGAATAATCCATCTTTTGATAGGACTGCCCAGACCTTTGACGTTCCAGCTGACGAATCTCACACGAGAATTGGTACCTATATTTATAGAATTAGTCGGCATTGTAGTTGTGTTTTAAGCTTAGAGAATGAGCCCCCATACTATGGAAGCAATTCTCAACCATATTTCAAATTAGATTGCATTTGCGGAAATGCTTTTTCATTTTAAGAATGTGGCTGCATTATTTGAGTCAAAAATCAAATTAATAATATATAATCCGAATTGCTTTTTAATTTTCTTCTTCAAGACTGCTCATTCTTGTACTTAATTCAAATTAAAAACAAAAACACGTTTGAGATTTAATTTTCAAATCCTGCCTCAGCAAATAGTTACCAATATTCAATTTTAAATCTAAAATGTCCAAATTAAAATGCATTTGCCGAAATGCTTTTTCATTTTAAGAATGTGGCTGCATTGTTTGCCTCAAAAATCAAATTAATAATATATAATCCGAATTGCTTTTTAATTTTCTTCTTCAAGACTGCTCATTCTTGTACTTAATTCAAATTAAAAAGAAAAACACGTTTGAGATTTAATTTTCAATTCCTGCCTCAGCAAATAGTTACCAATATTCAATTTTAAATCTAAAATGTCCAAATTAAAATGCATTTGCCGAAATGCTTTTTCATTTTAAGAATGTGGCTGCATTGTTTGCCTCAAAAATCTAATTAATAATATATAATCCGAATTGCTTTTTAATTTTCTTCTTCAAGACTGCTCATTCTTGTACTTAATTCAAATTAAAAAGAAAAACACGTTTGAGATTTAATTTTCAAATCCTGCCTCAGCAAATAGTTACCAATATTCAATTTTAAATCTAAAATGTCCAAATTAAAATGCATTTGCCGAAATGCTTTTTCATTTTAAGAATGTGGCTGCATTGTTTGCCTCAAAAATCAAATTAATAATGTATAATCCGATTTGCATTTGCATTGTCTTCTTTACGCTGCACAGTTGATGCCATAATCAAAAAGAAAACAAAGAGGACATTGATTTTTCTTTTTCATGATCTGCCCGCAAAAGAGCTTCCACAATTCAAAACGAATTTGCAATCCCAGCGGCGCAGGAGAGTGGCTGCAGCAGGGGCGAAATCCAACAGCGCCCTCGACCGGGCGCCCGGTTTTGAAACCGGGCGCCCGGTTTTGAAAATCCAACAGCGCCCTCGACCGCGGGCGCCCGGTTTCGAAAGCGGGCGCCCGTTTTCACAAACGGGCCCTCCCTCCCTCCCTCTCTCCTTCCCTCCCTCCCTCCCTCTCTCCCTCCCTCCTTCCCTCCCTCCCTCCATCCCTCCATCCCTCCTAACCCTCCATCCCTCCCTCCCTCCTTCCCTCCTTCCCTCGTTAATATGTTAATTATTATTAATTATTACCTTCATTTCAAATATATTATATTACAATATTACTGATTTCTGATTAGCCCCGCCCCCTCTTCTGATTGGTCGATACTATTTCCTGCCATAACTCCACAATGCTATGTCATAGAGACATATGGGTGGCATCATGGGGCTCGGTAATTAGTCCCTGACGCGTCCCTGACGTTGATTGGTGTAACTTAGCCCCGCCTCCTCACCTGATTGGTCGATACTATTTTCCGCCATAACTCCTCAATGCTATGTCATAGAGACATAATGGAGGTACATTTGGACTCGGTATGGAGTCCCTGACGTTCATTGGTGTAACTTAGTCCCGCCCACTCACCTGATTGGTCAATACTATTTCCTGCCATAACTCCTCAATGCTATGTCATAGAGACATAATGGTGGTATCATTGGACTATGTTTTGGCTCCTTGTGACTACAACTTCCCCTTTTCTGATTGGCCGATATTTCCCCTAAACTTGCATGATTGAGGGCTCGTTAATCGCTGCTTTTAGCTTTAATTATTATTATTTTTGAAAAATATATAATTAAATATTTAGTGTCACTATTAATCAAATATTACATGTATATTACTTGTATCAGCCAGAGCTGATACAAGTTCTTGTATCAGCTCTGGCTGATACAAGTTCATATGTTTTAAGAGCCTCCATTAAACATTTTAAACATTTTTTTTTGTGTGATAGGCCGTCTGTCTCTCCCTCTATCTCTCTCGATTGCAGGTTTGCCTCGATAATATTTAAAATTTCTAATGGGGGCTGTTATATTTTTGGAGGAAACACACTATCAACCCATCACTCAATTGTTTTAAATTGGAAATTGCTTCAGTTTTTGACACATTAGAATGTCATTTTAGATCTACAGAGAGACAGGCAGGGAGTTTTAGTTAGTTTTTACTCTTTCTTCATAGTATTAATTAGTTTTAGGGCGCAATTTCTAGTTTTTATTTTTGTAAAAGGTTCTCGTTTTAGTTTCATTTTTTTCATACTGTACTTTTTTGTTGCTATCGTGTGGTAGGATATGGTGCTGAAAACTGACATGAAGTTTATAAAAAAAAAACTGACACACACGCACGCACACACACACGCACACACACACACACACACACACACACACGCACACACACACACACACACACACACACACACACACACACACACACACACACACATTTTAACATATTTATTTGTATTCACATTTAACAAGGAAATCTTGAACACAAACAATAGTAGATGTGCAAGCTTGGAAAACTCTCTCTGCAACAAGTGCTAGGATACAGATCAAGGGTACAGGAAGCAACGTCTTCTCCATATATGGCGACTGCCAATTATTGCAGATACTGAACAGAATTTTGCCAGTGCCTTAGCTCTGGGTTTAGGAACCCCTGCAATCTGCAGGCCCCTCACCACTGATTTGTGGACGTTACCAAGGCTTCCGAAAATAAACACCAGCAGTTTGCATTTGTAGCCAAGCTGTATAATAGTATCCCTTAGGTGCTGGTACTTAAGCACCTTAGTAAGGAAAGCTTCTTCCAGACTGTGGTCAAATGTACAGGCCACTTCCAAAATGGTCACTTCCCTACTGTCCTCATCAACAACAACACACACACACACACACACACACACACACACACACACACACACACACACACACACACACACACACACACACACACACACACACACACACACACACAGACACACAGGCAGACAGACAGACAGACAGACAGACAGACAGACAGACAGACAGACAGACAGACAGACAGACAGACAGACAGACAGACAGTCACACCCCGTCTCAGGTGAGGGTAGTATGTGACCCAAGATTTACTTCACAAATGGCAAGGCGCACACTTTGGCAGAGTTTAACAGGTTTATTTTCCCCAGTGCAAAAATTGTAACAACATAACAGAAGAGACCAAAAGTCTCCTCAGAGACTGAAGTTGACTAGCACCAGACAGCAGCTCACAGCAAACTACCTGAACAGGTGCCATCTTCTGAGCTATATACCCCAATGGCTCCGCCCACAGGACAGGACCAAGGACAAAGTTTATGGAAACAATTTGCGCTCTTAAGGCTGGTACACACTGCGCGATTTTTGGGGACTTTCACGACGTCGTGCACGACGTACCCTGTCACATTATGCGATTAAAATTGCATAATTCGTTGACGATCATTTGTCTTGCGAGTGTTCACACTGCACGTTCCCGACGTATTGACGGCGGGGGCGGTGCTCCCGAAAATATTACCACCGACATAAGGTCGGGAAGGGAGGGTACCTTGCGTCAGTCTATATATTATCTGACTGTTGTCACAGCAATGTTGTTTCTTTATACACTATGCCCCATAAAGTCATCCGTATGGCGTTTTGGTGACGACAGACACACAGACAGTGAATCCATGCCAGTTGGCAGTGGCACAAATGTAACCAAATGGACCCCCAATGTGCCTATAGTTCATCCTTTTGGTTACAAATAATTGACACATAAAGGGGAGAATTCCACCTATTTTCCACATTTTACTATGACAGAGATGTTTTGTGGAATTAAATAATGATAAAACAAATTGAAATTACCCATGTTCCGTTTTTTCCTGGAAATTGATGTCAGAAAAAAAAAACATTAACATGGTGAAATACATCTTGACGCTGTCATCAAGATGTGATCACCATGTTAGTGTTTATTATTATTATTATTAACACATGGTGATCATTAACATGTTGATCATTAAATAGCTTAAACACGCGCCCACGGTGTTGTGGAACGATCGGTTCTTTTGGTTACATTTTGTGCGGCATGCTGCTGCGGCGCTCCCTGGTTATATTACAAAGTGATTAAATAAATAAACGCATAACCACAATACCAACAATTGTAATATTGTGTAATATTGGAGCCAATCACCAATCACCTGCCATGCATCTGATCTGTCACACTTAAAAAAAAGTTGTCGTTTTTACGCGCGGGGAGGAGAGAGAGAGAGATGACGGAGCCAAGCCAATAATAAAAGGTCAGTAACTATTTGTCATCTTCTCAGCGGTTTCACTGCATCCCTTGCGTCCACTATTCAGAATTTGGCTCAAATTTTGAGCCACGGACCACCATTTGATGACATTTTAGCCCCACAGAACGCAAAATACCTCTTTTGTCCACAATTCCAGGTTGGATTTTCGGAGAAAACAAAATGGTCAAACATACAGATCAAAATGACGATGAGCCTAATCTTCTACATTCTCTAGTTGTGTAGACTTGGGATAATTCACATGATGAATATTAAATCTTGAGAGTGTGAACATGAAACCAAATGGACCCATTTGGCAAGGTTCTATTTGGTTTCATGTTTAAGCTCTCAAAGAGTTACATAGGCCTATAGTTTAAACCAACTTTCCTTCCATTTAGCCTGGGGGCCCACCTGTTGGGGAAAAAAAACGTTATAGGAGAAGCAGCCACCTATAGCCTATGTTTTTTATTTTATTTTATGTAGGCTACATGCAGGTTTTGTAGGCTATCATCAATCAATGACCGCCGGCATTGTTCCCTTCCCATCGTCCCCCTTCACTCAAATGCGCAAAAGTTAATTCGAGTACAAAATAGGCCTATAGACAATGCATAAATCATTTGACACGCGTTGTAGAATGTTGATCCCTGACAACTTTACGCACGGAGAGAGGGAGAGAGAAGGAGAGAGAGAGAGAGAGAGAGAGAGAGAGAGAGAGAGAGAGAGAGAGAGAGAGATGATCGAATTACAATGTCATACGTTTGCTGCGCTATGATGCTTTGGATCAGAATTATTTGAATGATAGGAGTGGTCCGTGCGTCCATGCAGCCTCGATCTCCAGGCTCTCATCCGCGCTGCGAGATGAGATGAGATGGGGGGACAGTGGCTGCCGGCCGGCATTGCAATGTTTTTACATTTGCCAGCACAATGCAAGTGTCGGGGGCTTGTCAGAAACTATGTCACACTGGACGAGGAAATGTCGCAAAAATCAAAATTGTTTAATATTGCCGATGTTTTGTCGGGGGCGTCCCGACGGCAAAATCAGGCCGATTTTTTGTCTTTTTGAGCTGTCACACTACAAGACGAAAAGACGGCCGTCAAACTGTCGGGAGTTGAAAAATCGTCCCCGACAGAGGAATTTTGTCGTGAGTCCAAAATCGGGGCTAAATCGGGCTAAAAATCGCGCAGTGTGTACTAGCCATTAATGAAACCGCGCGCAATGAAGCCGCGCGCGTACACAGACGACGTACACACACAAAGCGCACGATATTACCCACTTTCGGGATATGTACCCCGAACAGCGTACATATTCTCACCTTTATTATTGGCCTATTAGGGCGCAGCAGAGCAGCCCCTGTTAATAGGCCCTTTAAACTATTCTGATGGCCGTGTGAGCCTTTGCGGGTCCATTTGGTTTCATGTTTACACTCTCAAGAGCTATAATATTGATCTAAATTGGCCCTCTTAATTAAGAAGTCTGCACAATTTGAGAAAGTAGAATATTAATCATCAATTAGATTAATTGTATGTTTGCCTGAATCCAGCCTGGAATTGTGGACAAAAATAGGCTAAATACATCTTTAGTTTTTGGGGTCTGTGGGGCTAAAATGACCTCAAATGGTGGTCCGTGGCTGAAATGCGGAATAAATTGTGGGCCCTGGTGTCAACTCTATTGCAGTTGGGGTCTCCAGGGGATGTAGGCTATCAAAACTCGGGGGGAGCCTAATCTAATGCAAATTGTCCCACTAGGCTATTGTCATATTAATACCATACCTAAATGTTCTCCAAGGACTCCAAGGACAACGAAAGCCTTTGATAAGGGTCGCCCGTTTTCGAATACGGGCGCCCGTTTGTGAAAAAGGGGCGCCCATTTTCGAAAACGGTCACCCGTTTGTGAAACGGGCGCCCGCTCTCGAAAACGGGCGACCGTTCTCGAAACGGGCACCCGTTCTCGAAAACGGGCGACCGTTTTCGAAAATAGGCGCCCTATTATCTTGACAACTGCAGAAGTTAAATAATTAATAAATCAATTTATTTATTCAGGAGTGATTTTTTTTTCCAAGTTGATTTAATATGGATTTGGCTAGAAAGCCAAGTGTGCTTGCTTTATTGTAGGTATGCCACTGGCCTATGTAATATTTAATTAATAGTGACACTAAATATTTAATTATATATTTTCCAAAAATAATAATAATTAAAGCTGCAAGCAGCGATTAACGAGCCCTCGATCATGCAAGTTTCGGGCAAGTATCGGCCAATCAGAAAAGGGGAAGTTATGGCTAAGTCACAAGGAGCCAAAACATAGTCCAATGATACCACCATTATGTCTCTATGACATAGCATTGAGGAGTTATGGCAGGAAATAGTATTGACCAATCAGGTGAGTGGGCGGGGCTAAGTTACACCAATGAACGTCAGGGACTCCATACCGAGTCCAAATGTACCTCCATTATGTCTCTATGACATAGCATTGAGGAGTTATGGCAGGAAATAGTATTGACCAATCAGGTGAGTGGGCGGGGCTAAGTTACACCAATGAACGTCAGGGACTCCATACCGAGTCCAAATGTACCTCCATTATGTCTCTATGACATAGCATTGAGGAGTTATGGCGGAAAATAGTATCGACCAATCAGGTGAGGGGGGGGGGGGGGGGGTAAGTTACACCAATCAACGTCAGGGACTCCATACCGAGTCCAAATGTACCTCCATTATGTCTCTATGACATAGCATTGAGGAGTTATGGCGGAAAATAGTATCGACCAATCAGGTGAGGGGGCGGGGCTAAGTTACACCAATCAACGTCAGGGACGCGTCAGGGACTAATTACCGAGCCCCATGATGCCACCCATATGTCTCTATGACATAGCATTGTGGAGTTATGGCAGAAAATAGTATCGACCAATCAGGGGCAAGTACAGGGGGCGGGGCCGCTCTTCTGATTGGTCAATACCAATCAGAACGTCAGGGACCCATTACCGACAGGTTTAATATTGACAGGGTTAAGACCTTTTATGAGAATCAGGGAGTAACTGTAAATTCTTTTTCCCTACAGAAAGTAGATGTGGAGGTGGTCGCTAAGATGCTCTCTGAAATTAATGGTGCTAAGGCCACAGGTCTAGATGGAATACCTCCTCTCTTTCTAAAGGATGCAGCAGAACAGATAGCACCGTATATCACACATATTTTCAATCTATCCATTGAACAAGGCATCTTCCCAAATGACCTAAAAAAGGCTAAAATTCTTCCCCTGTATAAAAAAGGAGCCAAAAGTGACCCTGGTAATTACCGACCAATATCAATTCTGAGTGCTGTGTCAAAAATACTGGTGAAGATAATTAATAATCAACTAAATGAATACTTAACGAGGAATAACCTAATGTATAAACTTCAGTCCGGTTTTAGAAAATCGTATTCCACTGACACCTGTTTATTATATTTAACAGAACAAATTAGAAAAGAAGTAGATAATGGAAAACTGTGTGGAATGGTGCTGCTCGACCTACGGCGTGCATTTGACACAGTAAATCACAGAAGGTTACTGTGCAAGCTCGAGGCCCTAGGGGCTGATGGGGCTACATGTGATTGGTTTAAATCGTATGTAACGGGACGAGAACAAAGAATAGAAGTAAATGGGGTCTTGTCTGAACCTAATATTTTGGAATGTGGCGTCCCTCAGGGAAGCATACTTGGGCCGGCCCTATTTTCCGTTTATGTAAACGACATGACAGATGCATGCAACTGTGACCTGTTCCTTTACGCGGATGATTCCGCTCTGCTAATGTCTCATAAAGACCAAGCCACATTAGAAAGTGCACTAAGCGAGGAATTGGCTAAGGTCAACTCTTGGCTTGTAGATAATAAACTTTCTCTACACCAAGGGAAAACTGAATCCATCCTATTCGGCTCCCAAGCTAAGCTTGGAAGAAGCACAGACTTCAAAATAAAACTAAACTCGGACTGTATAACAGCAAAATCCTCAGTAAAATATTTAGGATGTATCTTGGAAGGCAACCTGGGAGGCCGTAACATGGCCGACAAGGTACTTAATAAGGTCTCAGGACTGACCAAATTTCTAGCCAGAACAGCTAGATTCATGGATAGGGAGACAAAGTTAGTGGTAGCTAATTCTCTTATTATGTGCCACTTTGACTTTGCAAGTACCTCTTGGTTTGAGGATCTGATCAAGTCCTCGAAGATAAAACTTCAATCGGCGCAAAACAGGTTGATTAGGGTTATTTTGGGGATGGATCCTAGATCCCACATAGGAAGGGAACATTTTAGAGTTTTAAATTGGCTCCCAATTGAACTTAGAGTCACCATGGCTAGATTAATCATGGTCCATAAAATTAAATATGGAGAGGTTCCAACGGTACTAAGGGCATGCTTCACGCAGGTTCACGAACTACACAACCATTTTACTAGAGCCAGTATAGCTGAATTGATAGTGCCGTCTTTTAAAAGCAAGGTGGGCAAAGGCTCATTTATTTACATAGGAGCCACACAGTGGAATAGTCTGGAAGCGAATCTAAAACAGACTTCTAATTTAAGGTCCTTTAAACAAAAGACAAAGATATGGTTAATCGAAAATGTCCCACTATGAGTGGTCAGCATAGACATCCCCTCTGGGAGATGGGGGCGTGTATTCTATGTGTCATTTTGTAAAGTAAAAATGTATGGTAATGTAATGTACCTTTTTTTATATGTGTCATTTTGTAATGTAAATAATGTATGGTAATGTAATGCACTTTTGTTAACTTATGTTCAGTGTAGAGGACCCAAGCGGAAATAAGTCCTAGGACTTTTCTTGGTTATCCTTGAATCGCTGACTTCAATGATGGATATGTCTGCTTTTCTAAATAAATCAAATCAAATCAAAATACCGAGTCCTCTGATGCCACCCATATGTCTCTATGACATAGCATTAAGAAGTTATGGCAGGAAATAGTATCGACCAATCAGAAGAGGGGGCGGGGCTAAGTTACACCAATCAGAAATCAGTAATATTGTAATATAATATATTTGAAATGAAGGTAATAATTAATAATAATTAACATATTAACAAGGGGGGAGGGAGGGAAGGAGGGAGGGATGGAGGGTTAGGAGGGATGGAGGGAAGGAGAGAGGGAGGGAGGGAAGGAGAGAGGGAGGGAGGGAGGGCCCGTTTGTGAAAACGGGCGCCCGCTTTCGAAACCGGGCGCCCGCGGTCGAGGGCGCTGTTGGATTTTCAAAACCGGGCGCCCGGTTTCAAAACCGGGCGCTGTTGGATTTCGCCCCTGCTGCAGCCACTCTCCTGCGCCGCTGGGATTGCAAATTCGTTTTGAATTGTGGAAGCTCTTTTGCGGGCAGATCATGAAAAAGAAAAATCAATGTCCTCTTTGTTTTCTTTTTGATTATGGCATCAACTGTGCAGCGTAAAGAAGACAATGCAAATGCAAATCGGATTATACATTATTAATTTGATTTTTGAGGCAAACAATGCAGCCACATTCTTAAAATGAAAAAGCATTTCGGCAAATGCATTTTAATTTGGACATTTTAGATTTAAAATTGAATATTGGTAACTATTTGCTGAGGCAGGATTTGAAAATTAAATCTCAAACGTGTTTTTCTTTTTAATTTGAATTAAGTACAAGAATGAGCAGTCTTGAAGAAGAAAATTAAAAAGCAATTCGGATTATATATTATTAATTAGATTTTTGAGGCAAACAATGCAGCCACATTCTTAAAATGAAAAAGCATTTCGGCAAATGCATTTTAATTTGGACATTTTAGATTTAAAATTGAATATTGGTAACTATTTGCTGAGGCAGGATTTGAAAATTAAATCTCAAATGTGTTTTTCTTTTTAATTTGAATTAAGTACAAGAATGAGCAGTCTTGAAGAAGAAAATTAAAAAGCAATTCGGATTATATATTATTAATTTGATTTTTGACTCAAATAATGCAGCCACATTCTTAAAATGAAAAAGCATTTCCGCAAATGCAATCTAATTTGAAATATGGTAGAGAATTGCTTCCATACCAGCCCCCCCAGCCATTGAAGAGAGGAGGAAAGAGAAAGAGGTGAAGGAAAGAGAGAGATAGAGAGAGGTAGTGATGAATTTCCATGAACAATTACATAAGAAACAAAAACGTGTGTCTGAAATAAATCAAAATAAATTTCGAAAAAACTCCTGTGTCCGTCACATAACCAAATGTGGTGACTGCTGTAATCTCTGCGATAACAAACACATAACTTTTTGTTATGAAAAGTTGAAAAAAAAAAAAAAATGTCCAGGCCACTAGGTGGCGGAGGCCACCGGGAAAACTCCCTGTACTCCAGGTGACCAATCCGCCCCTGATTACTGCAGACCTGGGGATCATGCCTCATTGGCGGGCAATGCCCGATCGGGCAACCAGGTAGCAGTCTTCACTTGCCCCACCATTTTTTTACTTGCCCCGGGCAAGCGGGCAAGTGTTAGTGTCAAGCCCTGCGATGGCATGCAAAACAAGTTTCTTCAGGTGGAGTTTGATCAGGGCTGAGCCTGCTGGTATTTCAGAAAATAGTACAGGCATTATATGGAATAGAAGGTGTCAACCTGGAACTAATTGCAAAAAAAAGCAAACTCAGCTGATTTTGTGTCTTCAATATATCCTCAATAACAGATAAAAAGTTGCCTGGAATTATCTGAAGGGAAATTGCATTTACAGTATGCCCACCATTGACATGCCATTTAACCCATTGTAGACTATCCCGATTCTAAAAATGTCTTTGAAATACTAACCTAAGTGTACTGGAAAACTTCAAATTATTGTGTAACACCATAAAATTTTGACATTTTGACAAGCTAATGCTAAGAATGTATTCAGCAACATGGAAACTCTCTAGTTTGATGTCACTTGCTACTCAAAGCAAAATGAAATTTAGAAAATATTTGCCTTAAATGGGATGTCAATGTTGGACATACTGTAAATGCCATTTTCAAAACTTCCCCCTCAGACAATTCCAGGCAACTTTTTATCTGTTATTCAGGATATATTGAAGATCAAAATCAGCTGAGTTTGATTTTTTTGCAAGTAGTTCTAGGTCAAATTACATCATTACTGGACTAAAATAGAGCATCTCTACGATCTTATTTGGGAATGCCTGTCCCAAGACAGGCATCCCCAAATATGGAGTGTGTGATGCCCACTCCATGAAGAAAGCGAAAAAGTGAAAAAAAAAAGTATAAATTTAAGCACACCTATCTGCATAAAACTGAACGTTTAAAGCAGGGGTCATCAAACTTTTTCCAGCGAGGGCCACATAACTTTTCCCTTCCCCAATGGGGGGCCGGGTCAGTTTGTAACAGAAAAAAGTGTGACGATCATAGATGGGTGCCTAAATGTAAACATTTATTGTTTTGGTTCAGCTGAGCTAAACAATAAATGTTTAGCTCAGCTGAGGCTTTGAGAGGTTGTGTCTGCTCAAATTTGTCTTTTTCAAGCCTTGTAGCCTACTTGTAATGTTCAATTACCACATTAATATCTTGAACAATCTTATTGTTTATTACCATTGAAACATTTTCGATTTTGCAGGCTACTATTCAAACACATAATTTTGGTGGAAAAAAAGTATTGACCTTGTAGCTGACTGTCTTTCTCTCTCTTTAACCGCATTTATTTTTATTTCTTTCAATTTAACTCTGAGAGTCCATTGTTTTTTTTTTAATAAGGGTCCATGTGATTATTTAGCTGGGGGCTGGACGTCCCACTTTGAGAGCCACTGTTCTCTAGTATCACATATTGCTAACCAGCACTGAACAACTGATCAATATGAAGCAAAAGAGTCGCGAAGGTTTTGCTTTTATCATAAGCCCACTTTTAGGTCAATTCAAAGCGCTTCTGAGACTACGCAGGTGGAACAAATGGAAACAAGTGAGTGACACCCAGGACCATGAGTCCACTTTGTCCACCAGACACGGGCGGCCTCCCTCCCGTTCTCCGCCACCAGCCTCCCTTTCACCGTTGCCCACCAGTAACCCTTTTAGTGTTTTAGACACCGAGGAGTTCCCCCCATTGTGCCCCACGTCCGCCGGGTCAACCCCAGCCCCCCCGGCGAGCTCCTCTTCAGCCCCCAGTCGGAAGAAAGCCCGACAGTCGCTCCTGAAAGCGGCGGTCAAGCGCCACTCCGAGCCCCCCCCTGGAAACCAGCCGCCGAAGAAGCCCACCCCCCCAACACTTTCCAACACGTGGGATTGGCCCGGAAAACAGGCTAAAATTCCATCCCAGCAATCTATCCAGCCCCCCCCTCTTCGGATGTCCTCTCGCACCCCGGACGGCTACCCCCCATCTAAGCCGCCCACCACGCCCCCCCCTACATCCCTGCTCATCGGTGACTCCATTATCAAACGCGTAATATTAAAAAATACTTTGGTGCGTTCGTTCCCGGCTCAACCACGGCCGATCTCCATGATGAACTGCCTGGTGTTCTTGCTTCTCTCCCCTCCTCCATCACAAAGATTATTCTACACGTTGGCACAAACGACCGTTATTCCGAACAAACTCGAACCCATTATTCTCTTCTCTTCAACCTCCTCGTAAACAGCGGCAAGACGATATACATCTCAGGTCCACTTCCCACACTCCGTGGCGATGTCCAATATAGTCGTTTGTTATCCCTCCACTACTGGCTCCAATCCACTTGCCATTTCTACAACATCCACTACATTCCAAATTTCCATTTATTTGGGCAATGTCCGTCATTTTATGCGCACGACGGTCTCCACCTAAACAAGCGAGGCCGCGATATTTTTTCCCAAAACTTACGTCGTTCGTTGGCTCCGCAAACCCCGCCGACAAACTTCACTCGTGTGTTATCCGCTAATAATAATGATTGACTGTTATTCTCCACAGCTGATCTCCACCATGCTGTTTCCGGCCCCGTTTCCGGCCTTGTTTCCGGATCCGTCCTCACTGATCTCTCCTCTCCTATGCGATCTCAAGCCTCTCCACTACGGCCCCAAACTAACTTAGCCGGCCACCACAGCGCCCCCCTGAGCTGGGGCGGGCCTATTACGGTCTTCAAGACCAGATTTAACCTTAATCAATCAGAAAATAACGGTACTATTCCTTTTCACCTCCATAATTCAAATAGCGCTCATATCCCTGTCATCATTACTCACAGACATTGTTCTAGACAGTCCGTACAACTAAGGTGTTTTCCGCCAAAAGCTGCTTTTCCAAAATCAAATCTTAAAAAACCATTGCCTGCACGCACAGTTAATCCAAATAACCTCGTTTTTTCCACCCACACTCTGTATTAATGCCCACCCCCCACAAGCTATGACTTCTGTCTCTATAGGCCTGTTAAATGTCAGATCGTTGGTGCAGAAGTCTTTTATTTGTAGAGATTTTATTCAATCAAATAATTTAGACATATTTTTCATAACGGAGTCTTGGCTGTGTCCTGGCGATTTGGCCACCTTAAATGACACTTGCCCGCCTAACTTTCTGAGTTTCAATCATCCTAGAGTCTCTGGCCGGGCTGGAGGCCTAGCTATAATATATAGGGAACACTTTAAAGGGACTATTGTGAATTTTGGCACTTTTTCATCATTTGAGAGTTCTTGTTTTCTTCTTAAAGGCAAATTGTCCATTTTATTCATCTTAATTTATAGACCCCCTAAACTCCCTGGCTTCCTCGAAGATTTTGCAGAGCTCCTCTCAGTTATAATAACTCAACATGACCATATTTGTATCCTAGGTGATTTCAACATTCGTGTGGACTCCCCAACCTCAGCTTATGTCTCTGATTTTATTTCACTTTATGAAACCTTCAATTTAGTTCAGCATATTTCTGGGCCCACTCATGTTAAAGGCCACACCCTCGATTTAGTCCTCTCCCATGGTCTCCCTTTGCACAATACCAAAATTGTAGATTTCCCCCATCTGACCACAAGGCCATTCTTTTCCAGACTCTATTTCCCTCTCCTTCTTCCCTGCCCCCCTCATCCTCCCGTTCACGCTCATTTAAACCTAATGCCAGTTATTTATTTCAACAGGCTTTTCCTGCCGCTGTTTCCCCCATCTCTCAAATCCCCCCTCTCTCAGTAAATAACCTCGTCAACGATTTTGAAAATACATGCTCTCAAGTCCTTGACTCCATCGCCCCTTATAAAATAAAATTTGCAAAGCCAAAAACAACCCCCTGGGAAAACGAACAAACCAAGATCAGTAAAAGACTCTGTAGACAGGCGGAACGCAAATGGAAGAAGGACAAGCTCCCTTCCTCCTATAACACACTCAGGGACCTGATGCTGAATTATCAATCAGCCGTTAGATCCGCGAGAGACGTATATTTTTCTAATTTAATTGCCTCCCATCGTCACAACCCCAGGGTCATGTTCCAAGCCATTCAGTCCGTTATAAATCCCCCACCCAGTCAAACTCTAGAGGCCTCTCCTCACATGTGTGAGGCCTTCTTACAACATTTTGTCGGCAAGATTGACGGAATTAGGCAACAACTGTCTGTAGGCCTTTCTACTCCTGAAGCCAACCCAGTTGTAACTGTTAAACTCTCCTCTTTTATCCCAATCACCTTAACGACTCTTATGGAAACTGTAGCCCTCATGAAACCCTCATCTTGCCCCCTGGACATAATTCCCACCCATTTTTTAAAAGAAAATCTAGCAACTGTGGCTCCCACTATTTTATCTATTATAAACTGTTCCCTATCCACCGGCGTTTTTCCCGCCAAGTTCAAAAATGCCCTGGTCCAACCCCTTCTAAAGAAGCCCTCACTTGACCCTTCCGTTTTAAACAACTTTCGACCAATTTCTAAACTACCATTTTTATCAAAATTATTAGAAAAAATCGTGTCCACTCAACTGATTACTTTTATGAATTTTAACTCAATTTTTGAAAAGTTTCAGTCCGGTTTTAGGCCCCTCCATAGCACAGAAACGGCTCTTTTAAAAGTCACCAATGATCTTCTTTTAAATGCAGACTCAGGCGATTCCTCAATTTTATTCCTGCTCGACCTTAGCTCCGCCTTCGATACGGTCGACCATGGCATCCTGATCGAACGCCTGAAAAACCTGGTCGGTCTAAACGACGTGGCGCTAGAGTGGTGCCGTTCCTACCTGTCTGAAAGAAGCTTTTCTGTGGTGATCGGTGAAGCATCCTCCTCACGAGCCCCTTTAAATGTGGCGTACCCCAGGCTCAATCCTAGGCCCGTTGCTCTTCACAATCTACATGCTCCCGATGGGTGACATCATTAGAAAACATGGTATTGATTTCCATAGTTACGCTGATGACACACAGCTATACATCCCCCTCAAACCTGGTGTCACCGGCAATATCTCCCGCCTTCTGGCATGTCTCACTGACATCAAGAACTGGATGTCCCAGAGTTTTCTGCAGTTAAACGAATCTAAAACTGAAATTATCATCTTCGGCCCACCAAACATCACCCAGCCTTTCCACTCAGAACTCGGCACACTTTCCACCAACATCACCCAGTCAGCTCGCAACCTAGGAGTTTTCTTTGACCCAGACATTTCATTTAACACCCAAGTCACAAAAGTAGTTCAGTCCTGTTACCTCCAACTCAGAAACATTGCTAAAATTAAATCCTTCTTATCATATCAAAACCTGGAAACCGTCATCCACGCATTTATATCATCCCGCATCGATTACTGCAACTCCTTATACACTGGTATTAGCAAGAAAAACATCTCTCGCCTTCAGATGGTACAAAACTCCGCGGCTCGCCTCCTCACCAACACCAGGAAACGTGAGCACATTACCCCTATTTTAGCGAATCTCCACTGGCTCCCCATTACTTTTAGGATCGATTTTAAGATTTTATTAATTACTTTTAAAGCTCAAAATGGCTTAGCTCCCACCTATATCACTGACATGCTACAGCCTTATAACCCCTCACGATCACTTAGATCTTCGGATAGGGCCCTCCTCGTCCCCCCCAAAACCCGCCGGGTCACTCGGGGTGACCGAGCTTTTGCAGCTCGAGCACCCCAGCTCTGGAACGCTCTGCCCCTAGCCCTTAGATTAGCGGAGTCAGTGTCATCGTTTAAATCTGGTTTAAAAACCTATCTATACTCTAAGTGTTTCTGTTAACCCTATCCCTTATTTTCCTGTATTCTTGATTTCCGATTTGTGTGTTTGTCCTGTTGTCAATGGTTGTTTTGTTTATTTTGTTCTTCCTATTCTATGTTCGACGTAG
The DNA here is from genome assembly GCA_039105355.1 of Benthosema pterotum. Taxonomy (NCBI): domain Eukaryota; kingdom Metazoa; phylum Chordata; class Actinopteri; order Myctophiformes; family Myctophidae; genus Benthosema; species Benthosema pterotum. The sequence continues at coordinate 51,152,942 of CM076975.1, read as the reverse complement.
TGTTACTACTTGCCTGCAATCTGTAAAGCACTTTGTGACCTATTGTCTAGAAAGGTGCTATATAAATAAATTTAAAAAAAAAAAAAAAAAAAAAAAAAAAAAATGAGTGCAGACAGAGTAACGCCAACTCTCTTCACTTCATATAATACATATATAATGGCGGCTCTTCTACATAAAGTTGTATTGAGAATGGGGACAAGTTGGCAACAAACACGTTTGCTTGAGCGCTCAATTTCTGACCCCTCAATGTCGCAACTCCTCTGCTATAGCGCACCCGTCGTCTCCCTTAGCTGGCTGCTGTTGATTTTCTTGGCTGCCTTCCAGCCAACGGAGATCGTGTCGCACATTTTTCACCATACAAATCAAAAACAGTTGCACGGGTGAAAACCATGTTTTGGGACCTGTTTTGAGCATTTTGCAACCTGGTGAGCTTGCAGATCAGCTGGTTTCAGCGCACTTGACTGTGTGTGTGTGTGTGTGTGTGTGTGTGTGTGTGTGTGTGTGTGTGTGTGTGTGTGTGTGTGTGTGAGAGAGAGAGAGAGAGAGAGAGAGAGAGAGAGAGAGAGAGAGAGAGAGAGAGAGAGAGAGAGAGAGAGAGAGAGAGAGAAACGAAAGCAGCATTAGGCCTACTTACATTTCAATGTTGGAAAAGACCTGCGATTATTATTATTAATATTATTTTTACACCAGACAGCTCTGTCTGTCTGAAGCCTGGGTGGGGGCTGCAGCTAGTTAATCTGTCTGTGCGCACCAGATTCAGCTTTGCGTGAGAGGTTTGTCATGTGCGCTGATCGGGGGAATAATGTGGGTGGGTGGTTGCATCGGGAATTGTTCAGGGGGCCGGGTAAAATGGGGCGGCGGGCCGGGTCCGGCCCGGGGGCCGTAGTTTGATGACCCCTGGTTTAAAGCTTGAACAAAATATCTAGCATAAAGTATGTGGAAGTACTAGTAATTCGAAAAAATTGGTGGAATAATAATAAATATGGAGAACATGGAGGTGTCACGATAAGGCGACTCCTCAATTAATGAAACATAGTCATGTACCATGAATACTACAGATGTACATGAATATACATGTACATGAATATCTGCCCACTTTAAATGTCTCAAAGCCATCTTATTATTTCATTTAATAAACACATTGGTTATAATGCATAATGCATCATTTTCTATTTGCGCCTTTATAACAGACTAAGTGATGGTAGTTATAATGTAATGTCCTTTGAGCATAACACTGCATTATGACTATAGTATTAGAATACTTTATAAATGCAGTTATGAGGAGTTATACATGCTTATGGAGAACAAGTCTTATAATGCATTATAAATGAGCTTATAACACATTATAAAGGCCTAACGCTTTTTTTTACACACATATTTACAATTGTGCAAAAATAATACATCAGCTGCCAATTACATGATGCATCATTTTCTTGCACATTTGGCAAATTATAGCTGTTTATTAAAAACACACACACACACACACACACACACACACACACACACACACACACACACACACACACACACAAATATTCCAGTAGATCAGCTGTCGTTTCTATATTTTTACCATGAAAATGTCTGCAAATCTTTGCATGTAGGTCTATATATTTTTATCCCACTACTGTAAAATCCCTGGTATTACATATGAAGGCATGCAGTGGATTCATGAACTATGTAAACGTTGTGTAAGTGTAATCTAGCTGTGTCCCATCAGCACCACCAAAGCCAAATAACCCCCAACAATTCTCAGGAGTATTTACAACTCTCCTCTATAAAAGCTCAGGGCATTTAGCATGCTACAGGCTAGGCTGTAATCAAGTGTTGACAAACTGTGTAAAGGTTGTGTCAGTGTAATTTGGCTATGCCACATCAGCAGTTGAATGTCAAATAGTTCAAAGGAAACAGAAATTCACATAAGGGGTGTTTTTTCCATTAGGCAGACAAGGCAGTTGCCTGGGGTGCCATGAGAGGAGGGGGTGGGTGGGGGAGCACCGGGGCGACCACCAGACATGCTTTAAAAGGATCCCAGGCATTTCCCCTCTAAATGCCAACACGATGCAAGGGTTGACACTAAGGTCTCCGAGGCACTTGGTCATGGTCACTTGCCCCCAAAAATATATTGTAAATTTTGCATTTATGTTTACTTCCTACTTGGGTGATTTAAACCAGGGGTTTTCAACAGGCGGTCCGGGGACCACCAGCGGTCCCTGAGAGGGTTCCAGGTGGTCCCCAGCTAAGTTGGTTAACCAGATGTAACTCTTGAGAACGTAAAAATGAAACCAAATGGACCCTTGCGCATCCATTTGGTTTCATTTTTACACTCTCAAGATTTAAAATTCATCATCTTAATTAGCCCATAGTGGTCACAGACCCAGTGGTGTCCCTGACCTCAGCAAAATGATAGTTTGGAACCGGACCTGGGAGAGAGATAGGTAGAGATAGCTAGCAAGCAGGGAAAGACACAGAGGCAGAGTGCAATGACTGCCTTCAAGACTAATTTATCTTGTGTTGTGTTATAGTGCACTAAGTTGCACACTTGCCTGATCAGGCAACCAGGTAGCAGTCTTCACTTGCCCCACCATTTTTTTTTACTTGCCCCGGGCAAGTGGGCAAGTGTTAGTGTCAAGCCCTGCGATGGCATGCAAAACAACCCAACGACCATTCTTCACTTTCTTCGGGTGGAGTTAAATCAGGGCTGAGCCTGCAGGTATTTCAGAAAATAGTACAGGCATTATATGGCATAGAAGGTGTCAACCTGGAACTAATTGCAAAAAAAAGCAAACTCAGCTGATTTTGTGACTTCAATATATCCTCAATAACAGATAAAAAGTTGCCTGGAATTATCTGAAGGGAAATGGCATTTACAGTATGTCCACCATTGACATGCCATTTAAGGCAAATATTTTCTAAACTTCATTGTGCTTTAAGTAGCAAGTGACATATAAAACTATGGAGTTTTCATGATGCTGAATCCATTCCAAGCATTAATTTTGCCCAAAAATCTTCCTTGGTTTGGAAACAGCCATAAGCGTGTTGACAAATATGATGAGGTCAGCACATTTGGGCAAGTCGCTATGGCAATATTTCACCCAATGAGTGATTTTGTGCAAAGCTAATGCTAAGAATGTATTCAGCAACATGGAAACTCTCTAGTTTGATGTCACTTGCTACTCAAAGTATAATGAAATTTTAAAATATTTGCCTTAAATGGGATGTCAATGTTGGACATACTGTAAATGCCATTTTCAAAACTTTCCCCTCAGACAATTCCAGGCAACTTTTTATCTGTTATTCAGGATATATTGAAGATCAGAATCAGCTGAGTTTGATTTTTTTGCAAGTAGTTCTAGGTCAAATGACATCATTACTGGACTAAAATAGAGCATCTCTACGATCTTATTTGGGAATGCCTGTCCCAAGACAGGCATCCCCAAATATGGAGTGTGTGATGCCCACTCCATATAGAAAGTGAAAAAGTGAAAAAAAAAAAACTATGTAAACGTTGTGTAAGTGTAATCTAGCTGTTTTCCATCAGCACCACCAAAGACAAATAACCCCCAACAATTCTCAGGAGTATTTACAACTCTCTCCTCTATATAAACGCTCAGGGCAGTTAGCGCACTATAGCGTATGCTGTAAGCATATGCTAATACATTGTGTAAGTCTACAGTGAAATAATCCTCTCCGTAAACGCTCAGGGCAGTTTGTGCGCTATATATTCCAGGGGTGAGGGCTGATGGACTTCACAGCCTCACAGCTCAACATCACTGACGTGGTTTGATCTTCTCAGCGCTGAGGACTTCCCTGCTGAAGGTGAGCTCAAAATACTTACTTTAGAATTGCAATTTAGACTGCAATTTAGACTGCAATTTAGACTGCAATTTAGACTGCAATGACGCCGACTGTCAAACTTGCAAAGTGTGCCAACGCCTGGCTGGCAACACACCAGGACCAGAATGATAACCAAAGTGTGCTAAAATTGTATTTCAAACCTTGATAGTCAGGAACTTTCAGAAAATGACCCTGATGGCATTTTTGAGGAAAGTTACGTTTCTACATGGTTTGGACATTCTGAATCCATTTCTGCTGTATGGCGAGTGATATGAGACACCGTTTACTCAGAAATTGAGTAATTCGCTTAACCCATTGTAGACTATCGCGATTCTATAAATGTCTTTGAAATACTAACTTAAGTTTATTGAAAAACTTCAAATTTTTGTTAATTAATAAATCGATATAAAAACTGAAAATGGCTAGAATTCGATGAATAATTGGACATGGTTTTTTTCTACTTGATTTTGATGTGCTGAATCCTTTCCTGCCGTGTGCCAAGTGACTGTTTCATTAGAAACTGAGTAATTATCACAAGTAAAGCCGCCTTAATTAATCACTATAAAGTACTGGAAATAGCATAATTCTGATACATAATTGTACATAATTATGTACATAATGTTTCTATACGATTCTTACATGCTGAATACATTTCTGGCATGTGTCGAGTGATACAAGTCACCATTTTGTCAGAAATTGGGTAATCTCTATAATTAATTACTAAAACTGGAAACTGGCTATAATTCTGATATATTGTACTTATGTACTATATTGATTTTTATGTGAATCCAATTCTGCCATATGCCTAGTGCCACAAGTCACCATTTGGTAGTAAGCTGCTCTCACTTCCTTGACTGTAGGTGTACTGTTGTAGGTGTCCTACTAAAACCATAACTCCTAGCACTCTGTTGTAGGTGTCCTACTAAAACCATAACTCCTAGCACTCTGTTGTAGGTGTCCTACTAAAACCATAACTCCTAGCACTCTGTTGTAGGTGTCCTACTAAAACCATAACTCCCTAGCACTCTGTTGTAGGTGTCCTACTAAAACCATAACTCCTAGCACTCTGCATGTGGCAGGAATGTAGAAACCACAAGTAGAATTTACCAGACTTACAGTCAATTTCCAGTTTTAGTGATTAATTATTGTAAATATTCAATTTCTGACAAAATGGTGACTTGTATCACTCGGCATATGGCAGAAATGATTTCTCTAGGTCGTCCTCAGACACATAAAAATCAAGCGGAAACATCACATTATGTATAATTATGTATCAGAATTAAAGCTATTTCCAGTATTTATGGTGGTAATTTAAAGGGTTTTACTCATGCAATTTCTGACAAAAGGGTCACTTGCATCACCCGGCATACGGCAAAAAGGGATTCAGCACATCAAAATCATGTAGAAATAACACATTAAGCACAATTATTTTTACATTGGTTATTTATTTTATACATTTTTATTTATACATTTGTTGTTTATAATGATTAATTATGTTAATTTGTGACTACACGGGATGCTGTGTCACTCGGCATAGGACAGAATTGGATTCAGCACATTAAAATCATTTAGAAAAAACACCTTTAGCGACTTTCCACAAAAATGTCATGACAACTCATTTGTTTTGCCTCCAGGCCCCTGGCTATGATACAGATTTAACTGAGAGCTTTAATTTTACATTCTCACAGAAAAATGAAGACTGTGATCCTTCTCTTCGCCTTGTTGGCCACAATTAATGCGGCAGCACTGAGAAATGCAGAGGATAAGCCAGGTAACCAGTTTTGTAACGTGTCATTTTTTCCCCTCATTCTTGCATTGCTGATGTGAATATTTCAGGCCTTTCATTTAATAGGGTATTTACATCACACATTGAAATGTATTTGATGTGTCACCCTGCATTATTTTTTTCTTACTTTAAGTGACTCTGGATTAAATTGTAGCACCTGCTTTTATGAAAGCAACCAGAAGTTCACGTTTTATCAATGTATGGATGTACTGAAATTTTCCCGCTTCTCAGACATATTCAAATGCCTTTAATGAAGGCTTTCCAATATACAGCAATGATATACTTTATGCATCTTTGTCCCCCTCAGGTGCTGCAAAGGCAGCAGACCTTCCTGAACCTAAAAAGGCTGAATTCATCGGTCACTTATTAAAGCTTTTTGGAGATGAGGCAAGCGCAAAGAAGATTGATGACCTTCCTGAACCTAAAAAGGCTGAATTCTTGGCTCACTTATTGAAACACATCCTTGGAGATGAGGCAAGCGCAAAGAAGATTGAAGACCTTCCTGAACCTAAAAAGGCTGAATTCTTGGCTCACTTATTGAAACACATCCTTGGAGATGAGGCAAGCGCAAAGAAGATTGAAGACCTTCCTGAACCTAAAAAGGCTGAATTCTTGGCTCACTTATTGAAACACATCCTTGGAGATGAGGCAAATGACCTCCCTGAACCTGCAAAGGCTGAATTCTTTCATCACATATTGAAAGCCATCCTTGGAGATGTCCCTGAACCTGCAAAGGCTGAATTCTTTCATCACATATTGAAAGCCATCCTTGGAGATCAGGCAAATGACGTCGCTGAACCTGCAAAGGCTGAATTCTTTCATCACATATTGAAAGCCATCCTTGGAGATGTCCCTGAACCTGCAAAGGCTGAATTCTTTCATCACATATTGAAAGCCATCCTTGGAGATCAGGCAAATGACGTCGCTGAACCTGCAAAGGCTGAATTCTTGGCTCACTTATTGAAACACATCTTTGGAGATGAGGCAAATGACGTTGCTGAACCTGCAAAGGCTGAATTCTTTCATCACATATTGAAAGCCATCCTTGGAGATGAGGCAAATGACGTTGCTGAACCTGCAAAGGCTGAATTCTTTCATCACATATTGAAAGCCATCCTTGGAGATCAGGCAAATGACGTTGCTGAACCTGCAAAGGCTGAATTCTTTCATCACATATTGAAAGCCATCCTTGGAGATGTCCCTGAACCTGCAAAGGCTGAATTCTTTCATCACATATTGAAAGCCATCCTTGGAGATCAGGCAAATGACGTTGCTGAACCTGCAAAGGCTGAATTCTTTCATCACATATTGAAAGCCATCCTTGGAGATCAGGCAAATGACGTCGCTGAACCTGCAAAGGCTGAATTCTTTCATCACATATTGAAAGCCATCCTTGGAGATCAGGCAAATGACGTCGCTGAACCTGCAAAGGCTGAATTCTTTCATCACATATTGAAAGCCATCCTTGGAGATCAGGCAAATGACGTCGCTGAACCTGCAAAGGCTGAATTCTTTCATCACATATTGAAAGCCATCCTTGGAGATCAGGCAGCAGACCTTCCTGAACCTGCAAAGGCTGAATTCTTTCATCACATATTGAAAGCCCTCCTTGGAGATCAGGCAGCAGACCTTCCTGAACCTGCAAAGGCTGAATTCTTTCATCACATATTGAAAGCCATCCTGGGAGATCAGGCAGCAGACCTTCCTGAACCTGCAAAGGCTGAATTCTTTCATCACATATTGAAAGCCATCCTTGGAGATGAGGCAGCACCTCCACTCAGCACTATTTGATTGTCCTTTTCACGTAACAGATCTGTTTTGATAGTGTCCTTGTGCTTATCCCACAGCTCTGGAATAAGAGGGTGAAAGGATGTGACTCACCGTTTGACTTAGTTCATTGATTGTTCCATCGAGGCCAATGCCAAATAAAAGTCAAACAAGTCAACTTGTAGCTTGTGTTCTTTGTTTTGTGCTGTGTAAAAAAAAAAAAAATAGATTTCTAAATGGGGTGCACGGATTGAGGGTTGCCATAATTCCACTGAAATAAGTTTCCCTGAGTTTTATACTGCAAAGTGCCAAAAAAAATATATTGAATATATTGTTGAATGATTAAAAATTTTAATCAAATTAATCACACCTTCAAAATTAATTTAATCATGATTAATCACCATTCGGACTACGTCCAAAACATGCCATGTTCCCTGTGTATTGTTGCGGAAATGGAAAGACAGCAGGGCTATTCAACTAAATTGTTCAGCAGTCCGCATTACCAAAAACCCAAGGGGCCCGGGGGCCAGACTGCCACAGAGACTACTCTCCACCATGACATGTGTACACACACAGACACATTTTTTTAAATGCTCCATTTATAAAAAAAAAAAAAAAGTGCAATGTGCATCTGGTCTTTCTAACATGCATCATACTTGAACCAAATCAAAATACACGTTTATAGTGCAGCTTATGAAAAAGTTCTTCATATTTGCACAACAGCAGCAAATCACAACATCTAAGGCACACTTATTGTGCTCTCTTTAATTCTCAAAAGGCTTGCAACAGGGGACAGGACTAGCCTACACACAGGCAACTAATGACAGTGATGGCACATCTTTGACTGGCCAGTGGCCATACAATAGGGCCCACCATGTTCATTTTATCAAGACAGACGTACAAATATTCACTAATGCAAAGCCAAAAGCACCAAATCATAGTGGAGGTAAACAGGGAAATAAATAGGCTCTACCTCCTGCAGCCAGCAGCACTCGACTCTTCATCATCTCAGCATCTCTGGGTGTTTTTTTTTCTTCTTGACAATAATCCATGCAACAGTGTTGTCTTTTACCATCGGATTATTTTGCGACAGCATTGATTTGGTTACAGAGCAAAACTGTCTGCCTGCACTCCCTATGGAGTTTCAATTTAGCCATTATTTCTCGGTCCACTCGTTATTAAACTGGCGATTTTCTGAATCAACTTTTCTTCTCAGTTTCGATGGCGCCGCGGTTAAACAAACACCATTCATCCATTCATTCATTCATTCATTCATTCATTCATTCACACCACAATAGTTGGGAGTGATCCGAAAGAGCTGCGTGTTTGGTTTGTTTACATCTGACTTCAGTGCAGGAAGTGGAGCTCCTCTGATTCCCCAGTGGGAAGGGAGCATGGAGACTAGTGGTAGACTAGCGACATTGAGGGGTCAGAGAACAGAGCGTGCGCTGCTATTCAGTTAGCTGTACTCATGCTCAGTGGAAATGTAGAGCAGCCACCATTAGACCATTCCATGGAAGTGAACGGAGATGTGCTGAACATGTCAGGCCACCAGTTTAGTAGCCCTGATATACTCGCTCGAGCCCATAGACTCTAATGCATTCCGCAACGTTGTCCCTATTTGTTGTCCCCCTTTAATAGAGTTGCCAGCGAGTGGAATCACATCCGAGACAGAGCATGCGCACGCGCGAGCGTGCGCGCGCATGTGCACGCGCGTGCATGTGCGTTAATTGCGTTAGAAAATTTAACGCAGAAAACGGGGAAATTTAATTAACGCCGTTAACGCGTTAAAAATCAACACCATTAATATTTTTGTGTGGCATTGTTACCATCTAAAATGAGTTAGGAAAACACATTTGGCGATGAGGCAAAGGTCAACTTTTTAGTTACACATCTCTGAAAAATGTGTGGAAAAAATGTATACAACTGCTGTTTTGTTTTTGAGATCAATCAATCCATTACTTAATGAATATAAATGGCACTCTGGACCAAAAGGGGGCGCTACAGGCTGGCAAAATGGCACTCATAGAGTTAAATGGTCTACGACCAAACCAAAATTCAGATTTACATTACATATATTCATGAATGTTAAGTATTTACTACAATTGAGCTACAATTCAGCAGAGTGGAAAAGTACTGACATGATTTACTTACTGCATGTACCAACACTGCAATGTAGAAATTCAGAAATTAAATATACAGTGTTGGCATCAAAACGTATGGAAAGCATACACATTACGGAAAATGTGTAGGCCTACAGATCTTTTGAAAATAGTAGACCTACAAGCTATTAAACAATAATAGCTGCAGGTTCAATCCCCACTTCCGTGCAATACTATACATGCAAAAAATTCACAGCAGCGTCTGCAGTGTTTGCATTTTGTGACTGTGGCTGGGATGAGAATCAGCATCTCCAAGTTTGAGGCCATAGTTATTGGAAGGAAACCGGTGGATTGTCCAGGTTAGCTCAAGATTTGGACTCCTGTAGAGAGGTGTTCTGACATGATCACTCCCAAGTTGGCCTATCATAGTTTCATGAAATAGTATGGACATTTCTAATTCAAAGACGGTCTTTTTTTCATATTAATACTTTCATTAGGGAACGGTTTAGGATTTACATGATCACGATACTCATTTCTTAAAACAATTACTAGAAAAGAATAAAAGATGATAGAAAAAAACAGTGTAATTGTTATAGGCCTACGAGGTGAGTGGGAGATATAATTCCCTTCTTTTTCAGAGTCAAATTTAAACTAAAACTAAAACAACAGTAAAATAATAATACTAATAATAATAATAAAATCATAGTAATGATGAGAGAGAAAAGCAAAGATGTCAGAGAGGAAAGTTCGAGAGGGAAAGGTGGAAAGAGGACAGGGAGGAAAACATTCATGGGTTGGATTTGATTGTTACTACTACTACTCTTCCGGTTTTAAGATTGGAGAGTCGGTATGTATAACATTTCAGAAAGTGCGAATATTACAAAATACTTGGCGATCTTTTATGAAACTGGTCTCATGTTTTGAGATGATGGTGGGGAGGACTTTTTCCAACCGCAGGGCTAAAGCTTTGGCCAATATTTTAGCATCCACGTTTATTAAGGAGATCGGTCTATAGGATAAGCAGAGATCTGGATCTTTGTCTTTTTCAAGTAACATATTTATGGCAGCTTGACATAAGGTAGGGGGAAGCAAGCTTGATTCTAATCATTCTACATAAACAGAATGCAGTGGAGCTAATTTGTCTTTAAATTTCTTTAAAAAAAAAACTCAACAGGAAATCCGTCTGGGCCAGGGGCCTTGTTGCTCTGCATGTTATTATTATTAATAGCTTGTGTGATTTCTGAGACAGTAAGTGGTGCATTAAGATTTTCAGCAGCCTCAGGGTTTATTGCTGGAAAGTTAAGTACATCCAAAAACGAGTGCATTTCTGTAGGTTCAGGCGGCGCTTCAGAAGTATACAAGCGAAGGATGAATAAAATGGAGAAAATAGAATTAATAGCTATTGGATCTGGATCAGTCTCTAATTTGGGGAATAATATTTGAGGCTGCCTGTCGTCCATGTTTGTAATATGAAGCTTGAAAATGTAGCAGAAGGCGTTCTGCTTCTGCAGTTGTAATAAGGTCAATATGTAATGTTACACGTCTATCGTGTAATTTGGGGGACGGAGATAAGGTCATTTGTTGGTCTATTTTCTTATTTTTAGAGAGTACTTGTATTTTGGATTGTTGGGATTTATTTAAATGAGTAGAAAAGGAAATGATTTGACCTCTTAGATATGCCTTCATTGATTCCCATAAAAGTGAATTAGAGATTGGATCAGTCTCATTCTGGTTAAGTGCAATATAATCATTGATCGTATTGAAACAAACTGGACAAAATCGTCATTGGATAGAAGTAAAGAATGAAGTCTCCACGTGGATGAATAACGAGGTAATGATGATGATTGTATATCTATCGAAATCGTTGCATGGTCAGACAATCAAATCAGTCAAACAATAGGATGATATTTGACTTTGCCGTCACTTTAGATATTAATTTTGAATCAATAAACATGTAATCAATCCTGCTGAAAGAAAGTGGATTAGAATGTCTCCAAGAGTTAACAAAGTCAACTTTAGAATTTAAAATCTGAAAGGGCCTTAGACATGGCTGAAGGGGTTAAATTTTGTGGATTAGAGCGATCAAGATTGGGTGTGATAACCAAATTCATATCTCCACCAAATATCAAATAGACGTTGTTCAATGAGGGTAGTGGTTGAAATAATTTGTTCATAAACGTAGGACTGTCAAGAACATGGCACACTGAACCGAAAATGATTAAATATCTGCCCTGGTTGCGGAATACTTCCAAAACACAGGGGCATTTCAGGGGCATTTCTGTCTGACCTGATCTTTGCTACGTATGTGTGTCTCTTGAAGAAATACCAGAAAAGCCTTGAGGTGCTTCAGATGTGTGAATAATCCATCTTTTGATAGGACTGCCCAGACCTTTGACGTTCCAGCTGACGAATCTCACACGAGAATTGGTACCTATATTTATAGAATTAGTCGGCATTGTAGTTGTGTTTTAAGCTTAGAGAATGAGCCCCCAGCCTATGGAAGCAATTCTCAACCATATTTCAAATTAGATTGCATTTGCGGAAATGCTTTTTCATTTTAAGAATGTGGCTGCATTATTTGAGTCAAAAATCAAATTAATAATATATAATCCGAATTGCTTTTTAATTTTCTTCTTCAAGACTGCTCATTCTTGTACTTAATTCAAATTAAAAACAAAAACACGTTTGAGATTTAATTTTCAAATCCTGCCTCAGCAAATAGTTACCAATATTCAATTTTAAATCTAAAATGTCCAAATTAAAATGCATTTGCCGAAATGCTTTTTCATTTTAAGAATGTGGCTGCATTGTTTGCCTCAAAAATCAAATTAATAATGTATAATCCGATTTGCATTTGCATTGTCTTCTTTACGCTGCACAGTTGATGCCATAATCAAAAAGAAAACAAAGAGGACATTGATTTTTCTTTTTCATGATCTGCCCGCAAAAGAGCTTCCACAATTCAAAACGAATTTGCAATCCCAGCGGCGCAGGAGAGTGGCTGCAGCAGGGGCGAAATCCAACAGCGCCCTCGACCGGGCGCCCGGTTTTGAAACCGGGCGCCCGGTTTTGAAAATCCAACAGCGCCCTCGACCGCGGGCGCCCGGTTTCGAAAGCGGGCGCCCGTTTTCACAAACGGGCCCTCCCTCCCTCCCTCTCTCCTTCCCTCCCTCCCTCCCTCTCTCCCTCCCTCCTTCCCTCCCTCCCTCCATCCCTCCATCCCTCCTAACCCTCCATCCCTCCCTCCCTCCTTCCCTCCTTCCCTCGTTAATATGTTAATTATTATTAATTATTACCTTCATTTCAAATATATTATATTACAATATTACTGATTTCTGATTAGCCCCGCCCCCTCTTCTGATTGGTCGATACTATTTCCTGCCATAACTCCACAATGCTATGTCATAGAGACATATGGGTGGCATCATGGGGCTCGGTAATTAGTCCCTGACGCGTCCCTGACGTTGATTGGTGTAACTTAGCCCCGCCTCCTCACCTGATTGGTCGATACTATTTTCCGCCATAACTCCTCAATGCTATGTCATAGAGACATAATGGAGGTACATTTGGACTCGGTATGGAGTCCCTGACGTTCATTGGTGTAACTTAGTCCCGCCCACTCACCTGATTGGTCAATACTATTTCCTGCCATAACTCCTCAATGCTATGTCATAGAGACATAATGGTGGTATCATTGGACTATGTTTTGGCTCCTTGTGACTTAGCCACAACTTCCCCTTTTCTGATTGGCCGATATTTCCCCTAAACTTGCATGATTGAGGGCTCGTTAATCGCTGCTTTTAGCTTTAATTATTATTATTTTTGAAAAATATATAATTAAATATTTAGTGTCACTATTAATCAAATATTACATGTATATTACTTGTATCAGCCAGAGCTGATACAAGTTCTTGTATCAGCTCTGGCTGATACAAGTTCATATGTTTTAAGAGCCTCCATTAAACATTTTAAACATTTTTTTTTGTGTGATAGGCCGTCTGTCTCTCCCTCTATCTCTCTCGATTGCAGGTTTGCCTCGATAATATTTAAAATTTCTAATGGGGGCTGTTATATTTTTGGAGGAAACACACTATCAACCCATCACTCAATTGTTTTAAATTGGAAATTGCTTCAGTTTTTGACACATTAGAATGTCATTTTAGATCTACAGAGAGACAGGCAGGGAGTTTTAGTTAGTTTTTACTCTTTCTTCATAGTATTAATTAGTTTTAGGGCGCAATTTCTAGTTTTTATTTTTGTAAAAGGTTCTCGTTTTAGTTTCATTTTTTTCATACTGTACTTTTTTGTTGCTATCGTGTGGTAGGATATGGTGCTGAAAACTGACATGAAGTTTATAAAAAAAAAAAACTGACACACACGCACGCACACACACACACGCACACACACGCACACGCACACACACACACACACACACACACACATTTTAACATATTTATTTGTATTCACATTTAACAAGGAAATCTTGAACACAAACAATAGTAGATGTGCAAGCTTGGAAAACTCTCTCTGCAACAAGTGCTAGGATACAGATCAAGGGTACAGGAAGCAACGTCTTCTCCATATATGGCGACTGCCAATTATTGCAGATACTGAACAGAATTTTGCCAGTGCCTTAGCTCTGGGTTTGGGAACCCCTGCAATCTGCAGGCCCCTCACCACTGATTTGTGGACGTTACCAAGGCTTCCGAAAATAAACACCAGCAGTTTGCATTTGTAGCCAAGCTGTATAATAGTATCCCTTAGGTGCTGGTACTTAAGCACCTTAGTAAGGAAAGCTTCTTCCAGACTGTGGTCAAATGTACAGGCCACTTCCAAAATGGTCACTTCCCTACTGTCCTCATCAACAACAACACACACACACACACACACACACACACACACACACACACACACACACACACACACACACACACACACACACACACACACAGAGACAGACAGACAGACAGACAGACAGACAGACAGACAGACAGACAGACAGACAGACAGACAGACAGTCACACCCCGTCTCAGGTGAGGGTAGTATGTGACCCAAGATTTACTTCACAAATGGCAAGGCGCACACTTTGGCAGAGTTTAACAGGTTTATTTTCCCCAGTGCAAAAATTGTAACAACATAACAGAAGAGACCAAAAGTCTCCTCAGAGACTGAAGTTGACTAGCACCAGACAGCAGCTCACAGCAAACTACCTGAACAGGTGCCATCTTCTGAGCTATATACCCCAATGTCTCCGCCCACAGGACAGGACCAAGGACAAAGTTTATGGAAACAATTTGCGCTCTTAATGAAACCGCGCGCAATGAAGCCGCGCGCGTACACAGACGACGTACACACACAAAGCGCACGATATTACCCACTTTCGGGATATGTACCCCGAACAGCGTACATATTCTCACCTTTATTATTGGCCTATTAGGGCGCAGCAGAGCAGCCCCTGTTAATAGGCCCTTTAAACTATTCTGATGGCCGTGTGAGCCTTTGCGGGTCCATTTGGTTTCATGTTTACACTCTCAAGAGCTATAATATTGATCTAAATTGGCCCTCTTAATTAAGAAGTCTGCACAATTTGAGAAAGTAGAATATTAATCATCAATTAGATTAATTGTATGTTTGCCTAAATCCAGCCTGGAATTGTGGACAAAAATAGGCTAAATACATCTTTAGTTTTTGGGGTCTGTGGGGCTAAAATGACCTCAAATGGTGGTCCGTGGCTGAAATGCGGAATAAATTGTGGGCCCTGGTGTCAACTCTATTGCAGTTGGGGTCTCCAGGGGATGTAGGCTATCAAAACTCGGGGGGAGCCTAATCTAATGCAAATTGTCCCACTAGGCTATTGTCATATTAATACCATACCTAAATGTTCTCCAAGGACTCCAAGGACAACGAAAGCCTTTGATAAGGGTCGCCCGTTTTCGAATACGGGCGCCCGTTTGTGAAAAAGGGGCGCCCATTTTCGAAAACGGTCACCCGTTTGTGAAACGGGCGCCCGCTCTCGAAAACGGGCGACCGTTCTCGAAACGGGCACCCGTTCTCGAAAACGGGCGACCGTTTTCGAAAATAGGCGCCCTATTATCTTGACAACTGCAGAAGTTAAATAATTAATAAATCAATTTATTTATTCAGGAGTGATTTTTTTTTCCAAGTTGATTTCATATGGATTTGGCTAGAAAGCCAAGTGTGCTTGCTTTATTGTAGGTATGCCACTGGCCTATGTAATATTTAATTAATAGTGACACTAAATATTTAATTATATATTTTCCAAAAATAATAATAATTAAAGCTGCAAGCAGCGATTAACGAGCCCTCGATCATGCAAGTTTCGGGCAAGTATCGGCCAATCAGAAAAGGGGAAGTTATGGCTAAGTCACAAGGAGCCAAAACATAGTCCAATGATACCACCATTATGTCTCTATGACATAGCATTGAGGAGTTATGGCAGGAAATAGTATTGACCAATCAGGTGAGTGGGCGGGGCTAAGTTACACCAATGAACGTCAGGGACTCCATACCGAGTCCAAATGTACCTCCATTATGTCTCTATGACATAGCATTGAGGAGTTATGGCAGGAAATAGTATTGACCAATCAGGTGAGTGGGCGGGGCTAAGTTACACCAATGAACGTCAGGGACTCCATACCGAGTCCAAATGTACCTCCATTATGTCTCTATGACATAGCATTGAGGAGTTATGGCGGAAAATAGTATCGACCAATCAGGTGAGGGGGGGGGGGGGGTAAGTTACACCAATCAACGTCAGGGACTCCATACCGAGTCCAAATGTACCTCCATTATGTCTCTATGACATAGCATTGAGGAGTTATGGCGGAAAATAGTATCGACCAATCAGGTGAGGGGGCGGGGCTAAGTTACACCAATCAACGTCAGGGACGCGTCAGGGACTAATTACCGAGCCCCATGATGCCACCCATATGTCTCTATGACATAGCATTGTGGAGTTATGGCAGAAAATAGTATCGACCAATCAGGGGCAAGTACAGGGGGCGGGGCCGCTCTTCTGATTGGTCAATACCAATCAGAACGTCAGGGACCCATTACCGACAGGTTTAATATTGACAGGGTTAAGACCTTTTATGAGAATCAGGGAGTAACTGTAAATTCTTTTTCCCTACAGAAAGTAGATGTGGAGGTGGTCGCTAAGATGCTCTCTGAAATTAATGGTGCTAAGGCCACAGGTCTAGATGGAATACCTCCTCTCTTTCTAAAGGATGCAGCAGAACAGATAGCACCGTATATCACACATATTTTCAATCTATCCATTGAACAAGGCATCTTCCCAAATGACCTAAAAAAAGGCTAAAATTCTTCCCCTGTATAAAAAAGGAGCCAAAAGTGACCCTGGTAATTACCGACCAATATCAATTCTGAGTGCTGTGTCAAAAATACTGGTGAAGATAATTAATAATCAACTAAATGAATACTTAACGAGGAATAACCTAATGTATAAACTTCAGTCCGGTTTTAGAAAATCGTATTCCACTGACACCTGTTTATTATATTTAACAGAACAAATTAGAAAAGAAGTAGATAATGGAAAACTGTGTGGAATGGTGCTGCTCGACCTACGGCGTGCATTTGACACAGTAAATCACAGAAGGTTACTGTGCAAGCTCGAGGCCCTAGGGGCTGATGGGGCTACATGTGATTGGTTTAAATCGTATGTAACGGGACGAGAACAAAGAATAGAAGTAAATGGGGTCTTGTCTGAACCTAATATTTTGGAATGTGGCGTCCCTCAGGGAAGCATACTTGGGCCGGCCCTATTTTCCGTTTATGTAAACGACATGACAGATGCATGCAACTGTGACCTGTTCCTTTACGCGGATGATTCCGCTCTGCTAATGTCTCATAAAGACCAAGCCACATTAGAAAGTGCACTAAGCGAGGAATTGGCTAAGGTCAACTCTTGGCTTGTAGATAATAAACTTTCTCTACACCAAGGGAAAACTGAATCCATCCTATTCGGCTCCCAAGCTAAGCTTGGAAGAAGCACAGACTTCAAAATAAAACTAAACTCGGACTGTATAACAGCAAAATCCTCAGTAAAATATTTAGGATGTATCTTGGAAGGCAACCTGGGAGGCCGTAACATGGCCGACAAGGTACTTAATAAGGTCTCAGGACTGACCAAATTTCTAGCCAGAACAGCTAGATTCATGGATAGGGAGACAAAGTTAGTGGTAGCTAATTCTCTTATTATGTGCCACTTTGACTTTGCAAGTACCTCTTGGTTTGAGGATCTGATCAAGTCCTCGAAGATAAAACTTCAATCGGCGCAAAACAGGTTGATTAGGGTTATTTTGGGGATGGATCCTAGATCCCACATAGGAAGGGAACATTTTAGAGTTTTAAATTGGCTCCCAATTGAACTTAGAGTCACCATGGCTAGATTAATCATGGTCCATAAAATTAAATATGGAGAGGTTCCAACGGTACTAAGGGCATGCTTCACGCAGGTTCACGAACTACACAACCATTTTACTAGAGCCAGTATAGCTGATATGGTAGTGCCGTCTTTTAAAAGCAAGGTGGGCAAAGGCTCATTTATTTACATAGGAGCCACACAGTGGAATAGTCTGGAAGCGAATCTAAAACAGACTTCTAATTTAAGGTCCTTTAAACAAAAGACAAAGATATGGTTAATCGAAAATGTCCCACTATGAGTGGTCAGCATAGACATCCCCTCTGGGAGATGGGGGCGTGTATTCTATGTGTCATTTTGTAAAGTAAAAATGTATGGTAATGTAATGTACCTTTTTTTATATGTGTCATTTTGTAATGTAAATAATGTATGGTAATGTAATGCACTTTTGTTAACTTATGTTCAGTGTAGAGGACCCAAGCGGAAATAAGTCCTAGGACTTTTCTTGGTTATCCTTGAATCGCTGACTTCAATGATGGATATGTCTGCTTTTCTAAATAAATCAAATCAAATCAAAATACCGAGTCCTCTGATGCCACCCATATGTCTCTATGACATAGCATTGAGAAGTTATGGCAGGAAATAGTATCGACCAATCAGAAGAGGGGGCGGGGCTAAGTTACACCAATCAGAAATCAGTAATATTGTAATATAATATATTTGAAATGAAGGTAATAATTAATAATAATTAACATATTAACAAGGGGGGAGGGAGGGAAGGAGGGAGGGATGGAGGGTTAGGAGGGATGGAGGGAAGGAGAGAGGGAGGGAGGGAAGGAGAGAGGGAGGGAGGGAGGGCCCGTTTGTGAAAACCGGCGCCCGCTTTCGAAACCGGGCGCCCGCGGTCGAGGGCGCTGTTGGATTTTCAAAACCGGGCGCCCGGTTTCAAAACCGGGCGCCCGGTCGAGGGCGCTGTTGGATTTCGCCCCTGCTGCAGCCACTCTCCTGCGCCGCTGGGATTGCAAATTCGTTTTGAATTGTGGAAGCTCTTTTGCGGGCAGATCATGAAAAAGAAAAATCAATGTCCTCTTTGTTTTCTTTTTGATTATGGCATCAACTGTGCAGCGTAAAGAAGACAATGCAAATGCAAATCGGATTATACATTATTAATTTGATTTTTGAGGCAAACAATGCAGCCACATTCTTAAAATGAAAAAGCATTTCGGCAAATGCATTTTAATTTGGACATTTTAGATTTAAAATTGAATATTGGTAACTATTTGCTGAGGCAGGATTTGAAAATTAAATCTCAAACGTGTTTTTCTTTTTAATTTGAATTAAGTACAAGAATGAGCAGTCTTGAAGAAGAAAATTAAAAAGCAATTCGGATTATATATTATTAATTAGATTTTTGAGGCAAACAATGCAGCCACATTCTTAAAATGAAAAAGCATTTCGGCAAATGCATTTTAATTTGGACATTTTAGATTTAAAATTGAATATTGGTAACTATTTGCTGAGGCAGGATTTGAAAATTAAATCTCAAATGTGTTTTTCTTTTTAATTTGAATTAAGTACAAGAATGAGCAGTCTTGAAGAAGAAAATTAAAAAGCAATTCGGATTATATATTATTAATTTGATTTTTGACTCAAATAATGCAGCCACATTCTTAAAATGAAAAAGCATTTCCGCAAATGCAATCTAATTTGAAATATGGTAGAGAATTGCTTCCATACCAGCCCCCCCAGCCATTGAAGAGAGGAGGAAAGAGAAAGAGGTGAAGGAAAGAGAGAGATAGAGAGAGGTAGTGATGAATTTCCATGAACAATTACATAAGAAACAAAAACGTGTGTCTGAAATAAATCAAAATAAATTTCGAAAAAACTCCTGTGTCCGTCACATAACCAAATGTGGTGACTGCTGTAATCCCTGCGATAACAAACACATAACTTTTTGTTATGAAAAGTTGAAAAAAAAAAAAAAAAAAAATGTCCAGGCCACTAGGTGGCGGAGGCCACCGGGAAAACTCCCTGTACTCCAGGTGACCAATCCGCCCCTGATTACTGCAGACCTGGGGATCATGCCTCATTGGCGGGCAATGCCCGATCGGGCAACCAGGTAGCAGTCTTCACTTGCCCCACCATTTTTTTACTTGCCCCGGGCAAGCGGGCAAGTGTTAGTGTCAAGCCCTGCGATGGCATGCAAAACAAGTTTCTTCAGGTGGAGTTTGATCAGGGCTGAGCCTGCTGGTATTTCAGAAAATAGTACAGGCATTATATGGAATAGAAGGTGTCAACCTGGAACTAATTGCAAAAAAAAGCAAACTCAGCTGATTTTGTGTCTTCAATATATCCTCAATAACAGATAAAAAGTTGCCTGGAATTATCTGAAGGGAAATTGCATTTACAGTATGCCCACCATTGACATGCCATTTAACCCATTGTAGACTATCCCGATTCTAAAAATGTCTTTGAAATACTAACCTAAGTGTACTGGAAAACTTCAAATTATTGTGTAACACCATAAAATTTTGACATTTTGACAAGCTAATGCTAAGAATGTATTCAGCAACATGGAAACTCTCTAGTTTGATGTCACTTGCTACTCAAAGCAAAATGAAATTTAGAAAATATTTGCCTTAAATGGGATGTCAATGTTGGACATACTGTAAATGCCATTTTCAAAACTTTCCCCTCAGACAATTCCAGGCAACTTTTTATCTGTTATTCAGGATATATTGAAGATCAAAATCAGCTGAGTTTGATTTTTTTGCAAGTAGTTCTAGGTCAAATTACATCATTACTGGACTAAAATAGAGCATCTCTACGATCTTATTTGGGAATGCCTGTCCCAAGACAGGCATCCCCAAATATGGAGTGTGTGATGCCCACTCCATGAAGAAAGCGAAAAAGTGAAAAAAAAAAGTATAAATTTAAGCACACCTATCTGCATAAAACTGAACGTTTAAAGCAGGGGTCATCAAACTTTTTCCAGCGAGGGCCACATAACTTTTCCCTTCCCCAATGGGGGGCCGGGTCAGTTTGTAACAGAAAAAAGTGTGACGATCATAGATGGGTGCCTAAATGTAAACATTTATTGTTTTGGTTCAGCTGAGCTAAACAATAAATGTTTAGCTCAGCTGAGGCTTTGAGAGGTTGTGTCTGCTCAAATTTGTCTTTTTCAAGCCTTGTAGCCTACTTGTAATGTTCAATTACCACATTAATATCTTGAACAATCTTATTGTTTATTACCATTGAAACATTTTCGATTTTGCAGGCTACTATTCAAACACATAATTTTGGTGGAAAAAAAGTATTGACCTTGTAGCTGACTGTCTTTCTCTCTCTTTAACCGCATTTATTTTTATTTCTTTCAATTTAACTCTGAGAGTCCATTGTTTTTTTTTTAATAAGGGTCCATGTGATTATTTAGCTGGGGGCTGGACGTCCCACTTTGAGAGCCACTGTTCTCTAGTATCACATATTGCTAACCAGCACTGAACAACTGATCAATATGAAGCAAAAGAGTCACGAAGGTTTTGCTTTTATCATAAGCCCACTTTTAGGTCAATTCAAAGCGCTTCTGAGACTACGCAGGTGGAACAAATGGAAACAAGTGAGTGACACCCAGGACCATGAGTGCAGACAGAGTAACGCCAACTCTCTTCACTTCATATAATACATATATAATGGCGGCTCTTCTACATAAAGTTGTATTGAGAATGGGGACAAGTTGGCAACAAACACGTTTGCTTGAGCGCTCAATTTCTGACCCCTCAATGTCGCAACTCCTCTGCTATAGCGCACCCGTCGTCTCCCTTAGCTGGCTGCTGTTGATTTTCTTGGCTGCCTTCCAGGCAACGGAGATCGTGTCGCACATTTTTCACCATACAAATCAAAAACAGTTGCACGGGTGAAAACCATGTTTTGGGACCTGTTTTGAGCATTTTGCAACCTGGTGAGCTTGCAGATCAGCTGGTTTCAGCGCACTTGACTGTGTGTGTGTGTGTGTGTGTGTGTGTGAGTGAGAGAGAGAGAGAGAGAGAGAGAGAGAGAGAGAGAGAGAGAGAGAGAGAGAGAGAGAGAGAGAGAGAGAGAGAGAGAGAGAGAGAAACGAAAGCAGCATTAGGCCTACTTACATTTCAATGTTGGAAAAGACCTGCGATTATTATTATTAATATTATTTTTACACCAGACAGCTCTGTCTGTCTGAAGCCTGGGTGGGGGCTGCAGCTAGTTAATCTGTCTGTGCGCACCAGATTCAGCTTTGCGTGAGAGGTTTGTCATGTGCGCTGATCGGGGGAATAATGTGGGTGGGTGGTTGCATCGGGAATTGTTCAGGGGGCCGGGTAAAATGGGGCGGCGGGCCGGGTCCGGCCCGGGGGCCGTAGTTTGATGACCCCTGGTTTAAAGCTTGAACAAAATATCTAGCATAAAGTATGTGGAAGTACTAGTAATTCGAAAAAATTGGTGGAATAATAATAAATATGGAGAACATGGAGGTGTCACGATAAGGCGACTCCTCAATTAATGAAACATAGTCATGTACCATGAATACTACAGATGTACATGAATATACATGTACATGAATATCTGCCCACTTTAAATGTCTCAAAGCCATCTTATTATTTCATTTAATAAACACATTGGTTATAATGCATAATGCATCATTTTCTATTTGCGCCTTTATAACAGACTAAGTGATGGTAGTTATAATGTAATGTTCCTTCCTTTGAGCATAACACTGCATTATGACTATAGTATTAGAATACTTTATAAATGCAGTTATGAGGAGTTATACATGCTTATGGAGAACAAGTCTTATAATGCATTATAAATGAGCTTATAACACATTATAAAGGCCTAACGCTTTTTTTTACACACATATTTACAATTGTGCAAAAATAATACATCAGCTGCCAATTACATGATGCATCATTTTCTTGCACATTTGGCAAATTATAGCTGTTTATTAAAAACACACACACACACACACACACACACACACACACACACACACACACACACACACACACACACACACACACACACACACACAAATATTCCAGTAGATCAGCTGTCGTTTCTATATTTTTACCATGAAAATGTCTGCAAATCTTTGAATGTAGGTCTATATATTTTATCCCACTACTGTAAAATCCCTGGTATTACATATGAAGGCATGCAGTGGATTCATGAACTATGTAAACGTTGTGTAAGTGTAATCTAGCTGTGTCCCATCAGCACCACCAAAGACAAATAACCCCCAACAATTCTCAGGAGTATTTACAACTCTCCTCTATAAAAGCTCAGGGCATTTAGCATGCTACAGGCTAGGCTGTAATCAAGTGTTGACAAACTGTGTAAAGGTTGTGTCAGTGTAATTTGGCTATGCCACATCAGCAGTTGAATGTCAAATAGTTCAAAGGAAACAGAAATTCACATAAGGGGTGTTTTTTCCATTAGGCAGACAAGGCAGTTGCCTGGGGTGCCATGAGAGGAGGGGGTGGGTGGGGGAGCACCGGGGCGACCACCAGACATGCTTTAAAAGGATCCCAGGCATTTCCCCCCTAAATGCCCCCCCCCCCCCAACACGATGCAAGGGTTGACACTAAGGTCTCCGAGGCACTTGGTCATGGTCACTTGCCCCCAAAAATATATTGTAAATTTTGCATTTATGTTTACTTCCTACTTGGGTGATTTAAACCAGGGGTTTTCAACAGGCGGTCCGGGGACCACCAGCGGTCCCTGAGAGGGTTCCAGGTGGTCCCCAGCTAAGTTGGTTAACCAGATGTAACTCTTGAGAACGTAAAAATGAAACCAAATGGACCCTTGCGCATCCATTTGGTTTCATTTTTACACTCTCAAGATTTAAAATTCATCATCTTAATTAGCCCATAGTGGTCACAGACCCAGTGGTGTCCCTGACCTCAGCAAAATGATAGTTTGGAACCGGACCTGGGAGAGAGATAGGTAGAGATAGCTAGCAAGCAGGGAAAGACACAGAGGCAGAGTGCAATGACTGCCTTCAAGACTAATTTATCTTGTGTTGTGTTATAGTGCACTAAGTTGCACACTTGCCTGATCAGGCAACCAGGTAGCAGTCTTCACTTGCCCCACCATTTTTTTTTACTTGCCCCAGGCAAGTGGGCAAGTGTTAGTGTCAAGCCCTGCGATGGCATGCAAAACAACCCAACGACCATTCTTCACTTTCTTCGGGTGGAGTTAAATCAGGGCTGAGCCTGCTGGTATTTCAGAAAATAGTACAGGCATTATATGGCATAGAAGGTGTCAACCTGGAACTAATTGCAAAAAAAAGCAAACTCAGCTGATTTTGTGACTTCAATATATCCTCAATAACAGATAAAAAGTTGCCTGGAATTATCTGAAGGGAAATGGCATTTACAGTATGTCCACCATTGACATGCCATTTAAGGCAAATATTTTCTAAACTTCATTGTGCTTTAAGTAGCAAGTGACATATAAAACTATGGAGTTTTCATGATGCTGAATCCATTCCAAGCATTAATTTTGCCCAAAAATCTTCCTTGGTTTGGAAACAGCCATAAGCGTGTTGACAAATATGATGAGGTCAGCACATTTGGGCAAGTCGCTATGGCAATATTTCACCCAATGAGTGATTTTGTGCAAAGCTAATGCTAAGAATGTATTCAGCAACATGGAAACTCTCTAGTTTGATGTCACTTGCTACTCAAAGTATAATGAAATTTTAAAATATTTGCCTTAAATGGGATGTCAATGTTGGACATACTGTAAATGCCATTTTCAAAACTTTCCCCTCAGACAATTCCAGGCAACTTTTTATCTGTTATTCAGGATATATTGAAGATCAGAATCAGCTGAGTTTGATTTTTTTGCAAGTAGTTCTAGGTCAAATGACATCATTACTGGACTAAAATAGAGCATCTCTACGATCTTATTTGGGAATGCCTGTCCCAAGACAGGCATCCCCAAATATGGAGTGTGTGATGCCCACTCCATATAGAAAGTGAAAAAGTGAAAAAAAAAAAAGTATAAATTTAAGCACACCTATCTGCATAAAACTGAACGTTTAAAGTTTGAACAAAATTTCTAGCATAAAGTATGTGGAAGTAGTAGTAATTCGAAAAAATTGGTGGAATAATAATAAATATGGAGAACATGGAGGTGTCACGATAAGGCGACTCCTCAATTAATGAAACATACTCATGTACCATGAATACTACAGATGTACATGAATATACATGTACATGAATATCTGCCCACTTTAAATGTCTCAAAGCCATCTTATTATTTCATTTAATAAACACATTGGTTATAATGCATAATGCATCATTTTCTATTTGCGCCTTTATAACAGACTAAGTGATGGTAGTTATAATGTGATGTTCCTTTATAACAGACTAAGTGATGGTAGTTATAATGTAATGTTCCTTCCTTTGAGCATAACACTGCATTATGACTAACGGTTAGAATACTTTATAAATGCAGTTATGAGGAGTTATACATGCTTATGGAGAACAAGTCTTATAATGCATTATAAATGAGCTTATAACACATTATAAAGGCCTAACGCTTATTTATTTTTTTACACACATATTTACAACAATTGTGCAGAAATAATACATCAGCTGCCAATTACATGATGCATCATTTCTTGTTTTTATCCAGCAGATGAGCTGTTTTTTTCTCGCATATTTTGGCAAATTATAGCTGTTTATTTTTTTATTTTTTAAAAAAAGGCAAATATTCCAGTAGACCAGCTGTCGTATCTATATTTTTACCATGAAAATGTCTGCAAATCTTTGCATGTAGGTCTATATATTTTTATCCCACTACTGTAAAATCCCTGGTATTACATATGAAGGCATGCAGTGGATTCATGAACTATGTAAACGTTGTGTAAGTGTAATCTAGCTGTGTCCCATCAGCACCACCAAAGCCAAATAACCCCCAACAATTCTCAGGAGTATTTACAACTCTCTCCTCTATATAAACGCTCAGGGCAGTTAGCGCACTATAGCGTATGCTGTAAGCATATGCTAATACATTGTGTAAGTCTACAGTGAAATAATCCTCTCCGTAAACGCTCAGGGCAGTTTGTGCGCTATATATTCCAGGGGTGAGGGCTGATGGACTTCACAGCCTCACAGCTCAACATCACTGACGTGGTTTGATCTTCTCAGCGCTGAGGACTTCCCTGCTGAAGGTGAGCTCAAAATACTTACTTTAGAATTGCAATTTAGACTGCAATTTAGACTGCAATTTAGACTGCAATTTAGACTGCAATGACGCCGACTGTCAAACTTGCAAAGTGTGCCAACGCCTGGCTGGCAACACACCAGGACCAGAATGATAACCAAAGTGTGCTAAAATTGTATTTCAAACCTTGATAGTCAGGAACTTTCAGAAAATGACCCTGATGGCATTTTTGAGGAATGTTACGTTTCTACATGGTTTGGACATTCTGAATCCATTTCTGCTGTATGGCGAGTGATATGAGACACCGTTTACTCAGAAATTGAGTAATTTGCTTAACCCATTGTAGACTATCCCGATTCTAAAAATGTCTCTGAAATACTAACCTAAGTTTATTGAAAAACTTTGCTTTTTTTCTTTGTTTTTTTTGTGTAACACCATCAAATTTATGACATTTTTTGATACTGTACAGAAACCCTGTAGGGGTTCCCGTCAACTAGGGTAAAACCACCACTAGGGGTTCCCATCTACTATGGGTTAATTAATAAATCGATATAAAAACTGAAAATGGCTAGAATTCGATGAATAATTGGACATGTTTTTTTTTTTTCTACTTGATTTTGATGTGCTGAATCCTTTCCTGCCGTGTGCCAAGTGACTGTTTCATTAGAAACTGAGTAATTATCACAAGTAAAGCCGCCTTAATTAATCACTATAAAGTACTGGAAATGGCATAATTCTGATACATAATTGTACATAATTATGTACAATGTACATAATGTTTCTATACGATTCTTACATGCTGAATACATTTCTGGCATGTGTCGAGTGATACAAGTCACCATTTTGTCAGAAATTGGGTAATCTCAATAATTAATTACTAAAACTGGAAA
Organism: Benthosema pterotum; assembly: GCA_039105355.1. NCBI lineage: Eukaryota > Metazoa > Chordata > Actinopteri > Myctophiformes > Myctophidae > Benthosema > Benthosema pterotum. The sequence goes on along the minus strand of CM076975.1, from coordinate 51,125,959 downwards.
CTGGCTATAATACTTATGTACTATATTGATTTTTATGTGAATCCAATTCTGCCATATGCCTAGTGCCACAAGTCACCATTTGGTAGTAAGCAATAGCCATTCATCAAAGAAGCGCTGCTCTCACTTCCTTGACTGTAGGTGTACTATTGTAGGTGTCCTACTAAAACCATAACTCCTAGCACTCTGTTGTAGGTGTCCTACTAAAACCATAACTCCTAGCACTCTGTTGTAGGTGTCCTACTAAAACCATAACTCCTAGCACTCTGTTGTAGGTGTCCTACTAAAACCATAACTGCTAGCACTCTGTTGTAGGTGTCCTACTAAAACCATAACTACCTAGCACTCTGTTGTAGGTGTCATACTAAAACCATAACTCCTAGCACTCTGTTGTAGGTGTCATACTAAAACCATAACTCCCTAGCACTCTGTTGTAGGTGTCCTACTAAAACCATAACTCCTAGCACTCTGCATGTGGCAGGAATGTAGAAACCACAAGTAGAATTTACCAGACTTACAGTCAATTTCCAGTTTTAGTGATTAATTATTGTAAATATTCAATTTCTGACAAAATGGTGACTTTTATCACTCGGCATATGGCAGAAATGATTTCTCTAGGTCGTCCTCAGACACATAAAAATCAAGCGGAAACAACACATTATGTATAATTATGTATCAGAATTAAAGCTATTTCCAGTATTTATGGTGGTAATTTAAAGGGTTTTACTCATGCTCTTTAGTCAATTTCTGACAAAAGGGTCACTTGCATCACCCGGCATACAGCAAAAAGGGATTCAGCACATCAAAATCATGTAGAAATAACACATTAAGCACAATTATTTATACATTTGATAGTCATTTCCATTTTTATAATGAATAATTATGTTAATTTGTGACTAGACGGGGTGCTGTATCACTCGGCATAGGACAGAATTGGATTCAGCACATTAAAATCATTTAGAAACAACACAAGCGACTTTCCACAAAAATGCCATGACAACTCATTTGTTTTGCCTCCAGGCCCCTGGCTATGATACAGATTTAACTGAGAGCTTTAATTTTACATTCTCACAGAAAAATGAAGACTGTGGTCCTTCTCTTCGCCTTGTTGGCCACAATTAATGCGGCAGCACTGAGAAATGCCGAGGATAAGCCAGGTAACCAGTTTTGTAACGTGTCATTTTTTCCCCTCATTCTTGCATTGCTGATGTGAATATTTGATGCCTTTCATTTAATAGGATATTCCCTATTTACATCACACATTGAAATGTATTTGATGTGTCACCCTGCATTATTTTTTTCTTACTTTAAGTGACTCTGGATTAAATTGTAGCACCTGCTTTTATGAAAGCAACCAGAAGTTCACGTTTTATCAATGTATGGATGTACTGAAATTTTCCGGCTTCTCAGACATATTCAAATGCCTTTAATGAAGGCTTTCCAATATACAGCAATGATATACTTTATGCATCTTTGTCCCCCTCAGGTGCTGCAAAGGCAGCAGACCTTCCTGAACCTAAAAAGGCTGAATTCATCGGTCACTTATTAAAGCTTTTTGGAGATGAGGCAAGCGCAAAGAAGATTGATGACCTTCCTGAACCTAAAAAGGCTGAATTCTTGGCTCACTTATTGAAACACATCCTTGGAGATGAGGCAAGCGCAAAGAAGATTGAAGACCTTCCTGAACCTAAAAAGGCTGAATTCTTGGCTCACTTATTGAAACACATCCTTGGGGATGAGGCAAGCGCAAAGAAGATTGAAGACCTTCCTGAACCTAAAAAGGCTGAATTCATCGGTCACTTATTAAAGCTTTTTGGAGATGAGGCAAGCGCAAAGAAGATTGAAGACCTTCCTGAACCTAAAAAGGCTGAATTCTTGGCTCACTTATTGAAACACATCCTTGGAGATGAGGCAAGCGCAAAGAAGATTGAAGACCTTCCTGAACCTAAAAAGGCTGAATTCTTTCATCACATATTGAAAGCCATCCTTGGAGATCAGGCAAATGACGTTGCTGAACCTGCAAAGGCTGAATTCTTTCATCACATATTGAAAGCCATCCTTGGAGATGAGGCAAATGACGTTGCTGAACCTGCAAAGGCTGAATTCTTTCATCACATATTGAAAGCCATCCTTGGAGATGAGGCAAATGACGTTGCTGAACCTGCAAAGGCTGAATTCTTTCATCACATATTGAAAGCCATCCTTGGAGATGTCCCTGAACCTGCAAAGGCTGAATTCTTTCATCACATATTGAAAGCCATCCTTGGAGATGAGGCAAATGATGTTGCTGAACCTGCAAAGGCTGAATTCTTTCATCACATATTGAAAGCCATCCTTGGAGATCAGGCAAATGACGTTGCTGAACCTGCAAAGGCTGAATTCTTTCATCACATATTGAAAGCCATCCTTGGAGATCAGGCAAATGACGTTGCTGAACCTGCAAAGGCTGAATTCTTGGCTCACTTATTGAAACACATCCTTGGAGATGTCCCTGAACCTGCAAAGGCTGAATTCTTTCATCACATATTGAAAGCCATCCTTGGAGATGAGGCAAATGACGTTGCTGAACCTGCAAAGGCTGAATTCTTTCATCACATATTGAAAGCCATCCTTGGAGATGAGGCAAATGACGTTGCTGAACCTGCAAAGGCTGAATTCTTTCATCACATATTGAAAGCCATCCTTGGAGATGTCCCTGAACCTGCAAAGGCTGAATTCTTTCATCACATATTGAAAGCCATCCTTGGAGATGAGGCAAATGATGTTGCTGAACCTGCAAAGGCTGAATTCTTTCATCACATATTGAAAGCCATCCTTGGAGATCAGGCAAATGACGTTGCTGAACCTGCAAAGGCTGAATTCTTTCATCACATATTGAAAGCCATCCTTGGAGATCAGGCAAATGACGTTGCTGAACCTGCAAAGGCTGAATTCTTGGCTCACTTATTGAAACACATCCTTGGAGATGTCCCTGAACCTGCAAAGGCTGAATTCTTTCATCACATATTGAAAGCCATCCTTGGAGATCAGGCAAATGACGTTGCTGAACCTGCGAAGGCTGAATTCTTTCATCACATATTGAAAGCCATCCTTGGAGATCAGGCAAATGACCTGCCTGAACCTGCAAAGGCTGAATTCTTGGCTCACTTATTGAAACACATCCTTGGATGATGAGGCAAATGCAGAAGAGTGAATTATTCCCCATTAAATTGTAAGTACGACACTTTATCATTTCTGCACATCCACTCAGCACTATTTGATTGTCCTTTTCACATAACATATCTGTTTTGATTGTGTCCTTGTGCTTATCCCACAGCTCTGGAATAAGAGGGTGAAAGGATGTGACTCGCCGTTTGACTTAGTTCATTGATTGTTCCATCGAGGCCAATGCCAAATAAAAGTCATACAAGTCAACTTGTAGCTTGTCTTCTTGTTTTGTGCTGTGTAAAAAAATGAATAGATTTCTAAATGGGGAAATAAGGGATATAATAAGGGAAATAAGTTTCTCTGAGTTTTATACTGCAAAGTACCAAAAAATATTTTTGTGTGGCATTGTCACCATCTAAAATGAGTTGTATGATAATAGGAAAACACATTTGGCGATGAGGCAAAGGTTAACTTTTTAGTTACACATCTCTGAAAAATGTGTGGAAAAAATGTATACAACTGCTGTTTGTGATTTTTTGTTTTTGAGATCAATCAATCAATTACTTAATGAATATAAATGGCACTCTGGACCAAACGGGGGCGCTACAGGCTGGCTTAAATGGTCTACGACCAAACCAAAATTCAGATTTACATTACATATATTCATGAATGTTAAGTATTTACTACAATTGAGCTACAATTCAGCAGAGTGGAAAAGTACTGACATGATTTACTTACTGCATGTACCAACACTGCAATGTAGAAATTCAGAAATTAAATATACAGTGTTGGCATCAAAACGTATGGAAAGCATACACATTACGGAAAATGTGTAGGCCTACAGATCTTTTGAAAATAGTAGACCTACAAGCTATTAAACAATAATAGCTGCAGGTTCAACCCACTTCCGTGCAATACTATACATGCAAAAAAATTCACAGCAGCGTCTGCAGTGTTTGCATTTTGTGACAAAAGAGCCCCTTTCTGATACAATTAGCCATTCTCAAAAGCCCACCCTTTGGGGTGGGGTTTAGCCACTGACCAAGGCCAATTCAAACAGTTCAGCAACTGCTAATGTTGGACACGGACGGATAGTGGAGGGACTTAGCCAAAGGGTATTTAAATTCATGTGGCTGGGATGAGAATCAGCATCTCAAAGTTTGAGGAGATCACTCCCAAGTTGGCCTATCTTAGTTTCATGAAACAGTATTAGTCCAGGCAAAATAGCGTTTCAAGTGGAATAAATTGTAACATGGGATTTTTCTTCACAGATCATTTCTTTGAGGTCTCCAGAACAACATATTAAAAGTCCCGAAAAATCCCAGTTGCGCAAATATGTACATACATAGGCTCCAATGGAGCCCCCTTCCTATACAAACCCATTATAACTTAAAACTCAATTTTAACCATGATGGATTATTCAAAAACAACCCATCTTTTTTCTGGTGACTGATATTGTCCTCATAATACGTGAGAGGACCGTGGAATTTCATTCACAGGTTTCAGTTATTTTAAAAATATTGCTTTGGAAAATGTAGCTGCCTCCATACATGGGTATGCCCACCCAAATGAATATTAAAAAAATAAATAAATGAAACCTGTAAATGAAATTCCACTGCCCTCTCACATATTAGGAGGACTATATCAGTCACCAGAAAAAGTTGAGGGCAGTGGAATTGTCCTCCTAATATGTGAGAGGGCAGTGGAATTTCATTTACAGCAGTGGTCTCAAACTGCCGGCCCGGGGGCCATTTGCGGCCCCCGAGATGATATTTTGTGGCCCCCACCTTAACATGAACGTTTAATATTAATGTGGCCCGCGACGGCCGCGAGTTCACGCGTCAAATGCCGACCAGGCAACCAAAAGCATTTGCGGGAGAACAGTCTGTTACTATTGACTGTTGATTGCTGAGATCCTGTTTAAAGCCCGCCTACTGGCTTTGCTATTTACACAGAATAGCAAAGAGGAACCGGATATCCCCCGTGCAGTTTAGTTCATTCTGATTTGTCGCTGAACTGTCAATCTGAAGAAATGCAATGACGCCATTGGCTGCAGTACGGGCGAGATCCTGTCATGGCGTCCTCCGCTCCTTGTTTACATACACACGTAGGGAAAAGAAAACTTTGCCTTTTTACCAAGGACTGCGTTCGGTTTGATAAATAATGACTGCGGAGCTGTTTTCTAAAGCCCGGTACGGGCGGATGCATGGCTTATAAGGCAGCACGTCGAGCTGTGGTGAGTAGCCTCAAATGAGCTGTTTGTTGTCCCCCTTGCACCATGAAGTGAACGGTGTTTATGTTGCTCTGTCTGTACTCCAGGCTTACATAGCTACTCTACCCAGGCTGTGCTGGGTAGAATCATGCCATCTAGCAGAGTTGCGACATTGTGGGGTCAGAAACCGAACGTGCTGAATAGTATTTCCAAAACCCCACTACGCGACCACTGCAGACAGCATTGCCATCGAAGATGAGGGATCGCACACAACGGGGCTATAGTTTTTAAAGAGGCCAGCGCAAATAAATAAAAGCCGTTTTAGACATGTGTAAAACACGACATTGGGAAATCAATGCTGCTAGTTAAGTGGCGATGATGGTCTGATGGTCTACTCTAGTGTCATGTTTGCAAGACTAGTTTCTCAGTGACACTGACGGACAAACTATATTTTTCATTTTATTTATTTTATGGTAGTGCTTTGTCGTGGCTGTATAAGTTCAAAATTGCTGTAGTTAGGAGGAATATACAGTACATTGATAAAGTTCCTTATTGGCTGTAATTCATGCAATCATAATCAAATTAGAGCCGCTTTGCTGTTGGGTTGCCTGGTCCAGTTATTTTGTCCAGGTGTATTGTTTGTAGTTTGTATTGTCCAGTAAATAGTTAATATAATACTGTTCAATTACAGTTATCTTTATAGTCATATGTGCTACTGAATGAAACAGATAGCACAGTGGTATATGAAGAGGAAGGAAGGAATAGAAATGCTATTATACTGTAGAAATGTTTGTTTTATTTTGTGTGACAACACTTCATACGTACACACTCTTTATCCCACATTGGTGAGTTTGAATCTGGTCGCCTACTTGTAACCCTAAATTTAAGTGAAATGGGTGGGAAAATAGGCTTGAAACGGCAAAAAACGTTCATCCATGTGGCGCGCTGTGGTTACGGCCCGGCCTCAACCAGGCTCTGCTTCTAGCGGCCCCAAGGCAAATTGAGTTTGAGACCCCTGATTTACAGGTTTCATTTATTTATTTTTTTAATATTCATTTGGGTGGGCATACCCAGATATGGAGGCAGCTACATTTTCCAAAACAATATTTTAAAAATAACTGAAACCTGTGAATGAAATTCCACGGTCCTCTCACGTATTAGGAGGACAATATCAGTCACCAGAAAAAAGATGGGTTGTTTTTGAATAATCCATCATGGTTAAAATGGAGTTTTAAGTTATAATGGGTTTGTATAGGAAGGGGGCTCCATTGGAGCCTATGTATTCTATTACTTTATGAAATTAAACATATTTGCGCAACTGGGATTTTTCTGGACTTTTAATATGTTGTTCTGGAGACCTCAAAGAAATGATCTGTGAAGAAAAATGCCATGTTACAATTTATTTCAATTTTAGGTAAAACATGAGCTAAAATTACTAGCCTATATGGCCATTTCTAATTCAAAGACGGTCTTTTTTTCATATTAATACTTTCATTAGGGAACGGTTCAGGATTTACATGATCACGATACTCATTTCTTAAAACAGTTACTAGAAAAGAATAAAAGATGATTTAAAAAAAACAGTGTAATTGTTACAGGCCTACGAGGTGAGTGGGAGATATAATTCCCTTTTTTCAGAGTTAAATTGAAACTAAAACTAAAACAACAGTAAAATACTACTACTACTACTACTACTACTAATAATAATAATAATAATAATAATAATAATAATAATAATAATAATAATAATAATAATAATAAAATCATAGTAATGAGAGAGAAAAGTAAAGATGTCAGAGATGAAAGTTTGAGAGGGAAAGGTGGAAAGAGGACAGGGAGGAATTGGATTTGATTGTTACTACTACTACTACTTCCGGTTTTAAGATTGGAGAGTCGGTATATATATATATAACATTTCAGAGAGTTTGAATATAAAAAATACTTGGCGATCTTTTATGAAACTGGTCTGATGTTTTGAGATGATGGTGGGGAGGACTTTTTCCAACCGCAGGGCTAAAGCTTTGGCCAATATTTTAGCCTCCACGTTTATTAAGGAGATCGGTCTATAGGATAAGCAGAGATCTGGATCTTTGTCTTTTTCAAGTAACATATTTATGGAAAATACTGTATCTCATCTCATAGTGGTTAAGTAGATAAGTAGTAGCGTAAAAAATGAAACCAAATGGACCCTTGCAGGTCCATTTGGTTTCATTTTTATGCTCTCAAGAGTTAAAATCATCATCATCA